>JABXWE010006226.1:0-26321 GCA_014611495.1 Limonius californicus | reverse complement strand
TCAATTTACCACGGATATTCGACACATTTCCGGAAAGAGAAACATCGTGGCCGATACTCTTTCGCGGGTGGAAGAAATCAAGTCAATTAACTATAACGCGCTCGCGGAATCGCAAGATTGTGACACCGAACTAAAACATTATTTACAACCTGGTTCAACCTTGCAACTAAAGAAAATTTATATGCCCGCAGCAAACGTACATTTATACTGCGATTTTTCCACAGAGACTGCCCGACCATTTGTAACGAAACCATTTAGAACACAAGTGTTTAATTCGTTGCATGGTTTAGCACATCCCGGTATACGCGCGACTAGCAAACTTATAACCGAACGTTTTGTGTGGCCCTCGATTAACAAAGACTGCAGAAATTGGTCACGCAGTTGTATTTCCTGTCAACGAAATAAAATTACTAAACATGTTTCAGCTCCCTTGGGTGATTTCAAAATTCCAGAGAATAGGTTTGAACATGTCCACATCGACATCGTGGGTCCCCTGCCGTACTCCGATGGGTTCCAATATTGCCTCACCTGCATCGACCGATTTACAAGGTGGCCTGAGACTATCCCCATAGCTAACATTACTGCAGAAACCGTTGCCAAGGCATTTTACAGTGGATGGGTAGCGCGTTTCGGAGTACCCGCGAGAATTACTACAGACCGCGGACGCCAGTTCGAATCTTTCCTGTTCAAAGAATTAGCCCACTTGACAGGAACTGAGCACCTGAGAACCACATCTTACCATCCACAGGCCAACGGGATGGTGGAGCGTTTCCACCGCCAATTAAAAGACGCAATAAAATGCCACGAAACCGAGGATTGGACCGCCAGCCTACCAGCTGTTCTTCTTGGCATCCGCACAGCCCACAAAGAAGACCTAGGTACAACGGCGGCCGAGCTTACCTATGGAAGCACCATCCGCCTACCTGGAGAATTTTTTCATTCAAACCCAGCACGAGATACGTCCGACTTTGTGAAGCAACTTCGCCAACGAATACGTCGGCTACGACCAACACCAGCTTCCCGCCACGGTGGTTACTCTACCTTTGTTTTTCAGGAACTGGCCACCTGCGAAAATGTATTCATACGCCACGACGCCGTTCGACGCCCCCTACAACCACCTTACGACGGTCCCTTCCGAGTCATATCCAGATCCGAGAAAACGTATGTTGTCAACATCCGGGGCAGAGATGAAACCGTCAGCGTCAACAGGCTGAAACCGGCGTTTATATTGGTCGACGATAATCAGATTCCCAATAAACCTACGATAATCCACGACGGCATTCCAGCACATCCAGGTCCATCCACGTCAAACCAGTCGCAGCAGCCCAAAGCAACCACACGCAGTGGACGCGATGTTCGTTTTCCAGAACGCTACGAAGCCCAAAATTAAATATCGTTATCACTGGCCAGGGGGTGATGTAGCGGCATACTGGCGCCTCAAGATCGTGGGAGACATCCCCATGAGAAATGCACTTTTAGGAAAGTCATAAATTCTTCGGCACTGTGAACGGAAATCGAACAATAGGTTTACCACCTTTCTAGCAAGAGAGGTCCTGTAAAGCAGTTCCACAACGGAAGTCGCACGAAAGCTTTTACAGTCTCGGCTGCCGTCAGAACGTGGGAAAATGCCTCCGGCCAGGAGCTGTCGACACAACGGAAGAAAGCATCCCCGGGTGGGAAACTGGAAGTGAAAAATGCACCACTCCCGCTGCAACCTTCGACGGTTACGCACGCGAACACAATTACGTTGCCTTATTTCGTTTCACTTATGTTGTATATATTATTAATAAATTGTTATAGTACAGTATATTATTATATTCATGGTGGTTTTATTTAAACAAATAAATCCCGCCAAAACTTCTAATGCATTGCCTTTTAATTTGTTACGTACAGATGATAATAAAAATTTATTAGAATACGCAGCTGGTTGCTCTTCTACAATAAATTGTTTCAAAATTACTTCGCAAGCCCTAATAAATTCTGAAAGGGTGCTTGTGTTACCATCGTAGGTAGGTATTTCTGATAGCATGAATATTTGAAATCCAGCGGGAAATAAATTTGCCATATCGTTTCAGATAGTGATCGGGGTATTATATTATTAGGTGATCTGGATCGATCACGATAACTCATAGGTATTTATTTTGCACAATTATTTTTAAAGTTTCGAGGTTTTAACAGGGATGTCGAATGTTTATGTTAGTAAACAGTCTTACAAGAGTTAATTCTAAAGTTAAATCTAGGTTATTGGATTTATTCGTATTAAATTGGTTTTTTAATTAACTTTCACTCTAGTATTAAAATAAAACTTACTTCATTGGAAAGTAGGTGTTTGAAGGGTGATCTCGATGATCAGATGTCCTCGATGGACTGTGACTCCAATAGTCAGGGTCGAAATCGGCAGGGCTGCTCCGGGACGATGCTTGTTCTCGGGGGTTGCGGTGTCGATATTCAGGTTTTCGATGAATTCTGGCCGTTCCTTACAGCTGCTAGGGACTCGGGCTCCTTCCTTTGACTATGTTTGTTCTCCGGAAAGGAATGGTCCTGGGAGTGGTCGTCGAATAAAGAGTTTGAAAACTCAAGGCACTTAATTTTTATTTTCGATTTTTGAAAACGCAATTAAAGTCCTTTCGAAGATCCGTACGACTGCGCCAGTTTTATTTTTAAGCAAACCAATAAGGTTTTTAAAAATTGTTTTATTTTATTTACAAAGTTAAATACAGTAAAAACTTTGGAGTTCTTAATTATTGTTCCAACGCTTAATTAAGACTAATCTCTACGAGTAACAAAAGACTTAAAGAAATCTCGGAAACTAATCTAATCGCTGCAGACACAAGTCTGCAGTTTTATAAAATGATGCTTAATGTGCATCCAGGCACATAACTCTGGTAAACACATATAACACTTCACGGGATATAAACCATAATCCTACAGGGACGCCACTGCCTATGTTAGCTGATATTGCAATGCAATTGCAGCCCATCTTTACATATAAACATGTAAGTGGTAACGCTAATAGCACACCTTGCCTCAGCTTAAAGGATAATCGCATCGCAATCGGTTAGTAGGTTCGCAAACGCTATTAATTAGTTATTACGCCAGAGACATGCACGCTTAGCCCTGCTATCCACCCCACTGCCTAATTTAGACCAGTGGCGACTTGTACTAAAGGGCACAAGGGCACGTGCCCACCCAACCACCAAGATAAACACAGAAAGAAATTCGCATGTAATTCAGTGCATTATTTTAATTTCATTATTTTAACGATGGTATCAAATTTTCCTTCCACACCACAAGCGCGGCTAACAGCCTCAAAACTATTTTCCGGGGAACGCTCTGATTTGTTCCCCATGTAGAGGTGATTCGGTTGGCTATCGGTTATCTTCGCTATACGCGATATACCAGGCCAATGGGGCACCGAGCGAAGCGTTCCCCATTTAAAGTCAACGTTTGACTTTCGACCGTAGTGTTTTGTTTTCGCGCAATCGCGCGTGTGAATTCAAAAGACGAACGTGACGTTTTTTCAATGATGGAAGTTAATCGCGTGCAAAATCTTTTAAAAAACCCGCTATCATTTGAGGAAAAACTTTTAATTAAGAAGAAAGGAAGGCCTATTCCTGATCTTCAGATAAACTACAGTTCGACAAGTGAAACCCGAACGTACAATAGAAAATTCAACAAGAATATCTATGAAAAATACGATTGGATGTGCGGATGTTCAATAACAAATAAACTGTTTTGTTTTATGTGCTTAATTTTTAAGAAAGAGGTTAGTGCGTGGAATAAACAAGGGGTGAATGATTTAAAACACATTGCAGAGAGGGCAAAGAAATACAAATCTTTCGTTTCTCACATGAATGCGTGCATAGATTTTAGTGTTTTAGGCAAAGTGGACATCCGTGAACAACTAGAGGGTGCTTATTTGCTACATAAAATTAAGTACAACGAAGACGTGGAAAAAAATCGTCATATTTTGCGCCGATTAATTATGTGTATTAAATTTTGCGGCGCCTTTGAACTTGTGTTGCGAGGTCACGATGAAACATTAACGTCAGACAATCCAGGAATTTATTTAGGGTTAATCAACTTTGCTGCCGAATTAGACGCTGTGCTTGCAATACATATGAAAGGTTCACAAGTGTTTAAAGGCGTCTCAAAAACTATTCAGAACGAACTGCTAGATGCAATCTTGCAAATTTACAAGCAGGAAATACTAAAAGAAATTGAATCTGCAAATTTCATTGCTTTGGAGACCGATGAAACTACAGACACTTCTTCGTGTTTAATGGACAAATTTTTGAACGCTTTTTGTCTTTGGTATAGGCATGCATTTCCACAAAAATATTTTGATGAAACTGTGAAATCTTATCCTATGTTGGACAGTGTAGCATTGAAAAGTGAACTTTCAGCAATTTATGAGCGCGATGACATGTGTGACGTAGGTGGTATTTTGCCACTTTTAGTGTTCATAGCAGACAACAACCTAAAAAAGGTTTTGACGGAAACATACAAACTGTTGGATATTATTTGTACAACGCCCATGTCGACAGCATAATGTGATCGATGTTTTTCCACCCTCAAACGTATTAAAACTTTTCTGAGAAGCACAATGTCAGAAGATCGACTGAACGCATTGGCGGTCCTATCAATAGAAAAGAAGTTCATCCAGTCTATCCCGGATTTTGACAACAAAGTCATAGACGCCTTTTCCAGCCTGAAAAATAGGAGAATGGATTTTATGTACAAAAAATAGGTAAGTTTTTTCTTGTGCCCACCCTCTTTCTTAACTCACGAGCCGCCACTGATTTAGACTGCCGTTTTTGCCTAAAGGTAGCATTCGGATCTAAGCAGTCGCGACCTGGCAGTCACGGCCCGGCAGCCGCGACCCATTGCCACTGCTGTGCGGCGCTGCCACAAGCTTTCGGATACCAGGGACCTTGGTGGCCCGGGCAGCGACTGCCACGTGCAATAGTCAAGCAGGAGCCAGTGCGAACACAGTTGTGCATTCCGGTCGTGTTTTAAATATCAAAACTTTTATTTTATTTTATTTTATATATTGTTTATTATAACTTTTAACTATTATGTCTGACAAATTAAATAAACGAAAGCGAGAATTCGTGGAGCGACTGATAGAGGACGAAGAAGAGGATGATGAAATAATGTTGCTACTTTCGTTAAAGAGGAATGAAATCGATTCATTATACACATCCAGAGTTGATGAGAGCAGCTATCAAATCCTGATAAAACGGCACTTAAATCTAAAGCAGCGCGACCATACTGCCTCCGGAGCGGCTCAGCGGCGCTGCCAAAATCGCGCTGTGGCCACGCCCCCCGGCCGCGCTGCACAGTCGCTTGCATCGGAAAGCGTTGCATACAAATCCGTTTAAGCGGTGCGCGCGACCACGGTCGCGGCTGCCGGGCCGTGACTGCCAGGTCGCGACTGCTTAGATCCGAATGCTACCTTTAGAATACGGCTTTTCTACATTATTTCACCAAATACTATATTAAATTCATATTAAAAATCAAAATGTAAATCTATTTGAAATTTGCCCCCATTCCATGTGCAGATTATTTTTGAGTTGGAGAAGGGGGGGGAAGACATAATTATCCAAAAATGCAAGTACCTGTCAAATTCAATACCCGATAGCATAATTTGAATCGCCTTAGCTTAGGCAAGCAATTTTAGCGGTTACATTCCGCAGATACAAGCATATGCATTTATCCACACTGCCACATTATCATCGATATTGTTTAAAGAAATATGGTTTAACAAAACTTGTAATTTCTCATTGATATTATTCGTTACAACCGCTATCTACATCTCGCACCTGACTAGAAGCAAAGTTGTTTAATAAGTTACATTTAGTTAAAGTAGGTACATTCCTTAGGTTCATCGATCAATAAACTTATAATTTCAGACCAGGAGTGAGTGAATTCTGAAAACAGAAAAAAGAAAAAAGGTTGTGTGCATAACAAAAAGCTGCAAAAAATTAATGTTTACATACATCAAAAGAATTCAATACGTAACAATAAAATTAAAAAAGAAATTGTACAGAATACCTTTATTTGAAAAAACGGTGAGTGTGGTATGATGTCACGCGTCTTTTAAAACGTAGGCGGGCTTGAGCCTATCAATCGAAACTTTCCCCTCCCTACCATAATCAACGAGCGTGAAATATTTTTGCGGACGTTCTTTAACTCGAAATGGCCCTAAATACGCAGGTTTCCGACCTAAAGTGTGTGAATCATTACGCACGAATACATGCGTAGCGGAAAACAAATCTTTATGTATATAAGAGGCAGTGGTATAGCTTTTTGTGAAAAAGAACTTAGCTTTCCGAATACGTTAACGTAATTGGATTACAAAATTTGCAATATTGCGATCATACGGATCTTGCTCAACACTAAAAAATCGCCTGGTAATCTCAATGGTGCACCATATAAAATATCCGCTGGGGATACGTCACTTCTTTAATTGCAGAACGCAAGCCTAACAAAATGAGGGGTAAATGTTGAAGCCAATTAGCGGACCCTACAGATTTGATTGTCTGTTTTAACGTGCGATGAAAAACGTTCTACCAGCCCCTGGCTAATCGGATGTTGAATAGTTGTGTTAATATGGTTAATCCCAAAATCCTTCAAAAAAACGGTCCACGTAGAAGAGTAAAACTGGGATGAATTGTCTGTAGTAACAACTTGCGGTACTCCGAAATGCGAGATCCATACCCCTAAAAGCGCCTCTATAATTTCGTCCGTGCTAGCAGATTTGAGTAGAACAACTTCCAGCCACCTAGTGAACCGACCGATGATCGAAAGAATATATTTATACTGCCCACACATAGGTAGATGAACCACGTCCAAATGAATTTGAGCAAATCTGCGATCTGGCTCCCGAATCGGCCGAAGCGGACTTTTAGTATGCCTTGAAATTTTATTCCGTTGACAATTGTCACATGAAGTAACCCAATTTTTAACATCCCGTCGCATGTTTGTCCAAAGGTATCTATGGCATTTAATTTCTGCGAAGCTTGAATTCCTGAATACGCCAAATTGTGTAACTGCGTGTAACGCAGGAGATTATCACGGGGTTGAAGGCTTCTAATCCGACACAAGTCGAAAGAACAATTTCACTGAATTGTCTTTACAAAAAGCTGACACTCTGCTAACATTTTTAATCCGACATAAGTTGAAGATTCTTTTGCCTAAGGCAAAAAACAATACGATATATTCATTTAGCAGAAGAGCTGCTGCCAACAACTCCGTTTCCAAAAACCACGTGCATTCACTCCTAGAAGCTAGCGTTCACTTTTTTTTGTAAATGATATGGTATATATAATTGTTATGGAAAGTGATTAATTATAAAAGACAGATCATACTTCAGATGGTAATATTAACCCAACAGTTTCAGCCTCTTGTTGTTTCTCTAAGTCTATTTTCTCTTGAAGTTTTCCCAAAGCCTCAACATTATAATAATGCTTCTCTTCTTCTGACATATTTTTATAATCTTTACCTCTATATTGAATTATTCTACATCTAATGACAAAATATTTTTCCTCCATATCTCGGATCCTTTTATGAGATTTATCATTATTTACATAAACATTCTCAAAAGTTGAATTCTTTATTCTTGCAATAGTACTAGCGACAGTTGCTGCTTCATCAAAAATTCTTCGATTCACCACAGGACTTTCATCTTTACTATACAAAATCTTTGCATATAATCTCTCTGATGGTGGTAATTCTTTTAGCTTTGTTATAGCTGTTGCAAATCTTTCTTTTCTTTTAATCCTCTTAATAAAACTGTTTCTAGGAATTCAGGATGTTCTTCAACAATGTATTTGTCTATTAATACCAGATGCTGCATTTCATGTCCTCTCATAAGATGATGAATTTCTGCAAAAGCAATGATATGAAATTAGATTTTGTTATTGCTAATGCAACGATCTCTGTACATAATGTCTTTCCTAATAGGTGGTTAGCTGATATAAAAGAGAATAATGTTTGTATTTGTGACATTTCAGGAAATTGGCTAGAATCTATAGCTGATAAGAGTATACACATCACCAACAATACCAGAAAATATAAGAATTCTCCTTGTAAACCATTGTTCAAAATTGTTATCTCCAACGTTTTTTGTCATAGACAAGATGATAGTACCTTTCATCTGGAGTCTACTGTCGCATAAACTCTTCAAATCTAACATCATTGAGATCCTTCGATAGAATGTGGCAAAATCCAATTCATCAATTATCAAATTGATTCTAGAACTTTTATATGTAGATCTCATCCTAGCCCAGGGTAGTAAAATTTGGATGCATATGATAATATATAATTAACACCTGCATTGTTTAATGGAACATCTACCAAAACGGTCATATGCTGGTCATCAAGTTTCAATTCTTCTGGTTTTGGTCTATTCCCAGCAATTAGGTTACCAATATCTGAATAACTTCTAACCTCATCTGCTCTAATCCTCCAAGTTTATATACATTTATAGACATGACTGTAATATCAAGATTATCAATTCTTAATTGACTTAAGAGCGGCAATTAAAATACGAATTTAATTCGCATGAAGCGTCAAAACTAAACAAACGTTACATGTGAAAGAGTGAAATATGGTTAATCATCAAAAATGAAAGACTTTTCAGAAAAATTTAGAAACAAGCGGCGCCACATTTCGCCTTTGTAACTGAACTTTGACTGTCTATGTGTTTCGGTATGGATTTCTTCTTACGGTATCTAATGTTCGCCTTCTTTTTTAAAGTTTTGCAGAAATATCCTGCCGATACATTCAGTTTACTTGCTACACTACAAACAGTAACACGGTCATTGTTCTTGAAAATCTTCACCACACTCTTCATTTTGCTTTTTGTTAGTTTTGTAGCCTTCCTACCACTTCCGGGTTTTCGTTTGGCAGGCAGATTGTTTTCAACGCGTCGTAAAATATCCTATATAGTTTGTTTTGGCACATCTTGTCTAAAATACGACAACGCGATATAGGATTTTCCTTTACTTAGGTTACTTTTGTAGAAGTTGTACACACGAAAGCGCATATTTAACTCTTTAGACTTCATTTTTATAATTAGCAAAGAAAATTTTATACTGCTAACTTTAAAACTGTATTGAAACAACAAACATCATTTAAACTGACAAGTAAACAGTCTGGTTGCCACGGAAACCACAGCCTACTACATTTTTACATTTTTCGGAAACACCCCTTGCTTGCTTGCTTGCTTTGAAAGAGCGAGATCTAGGACGCGGTTTTCCAAGCATCTCTATCCACTTAGGCCACATTTGGCCCATTGCACACCCTAACTAAGAATTTTGCCTATCTGGGGTAATTCCAACTCCAGTAGTGATTTTTAACGTGTCACACATCGTAGTGGCACGGGACCTACGGCTTTACTTCTTATCCGACAGAAGGCGCATTTTCAGATTTTTCCCCGCTAGAAAAATCTCGCCAACCTCAACCAGGTTTGAACCCGCGTCCCTCGGATCTAAAGGGAAATGCGCTAACCACTAGACCACCGAGGCCGGCGGAAACACCCCTTATAATCTATTCACGATTGATTTGCCATCCAACAGGCTGTGGAAATCTGGGGGAATGTGTGGTATCATTGAAATTTGTCAATTAATTAAGTTGGGTTATGCTAGTTTTTCTTGATCGAGGTTATGTTTTTTGATAGCAGGCAATGTTGCCAGTGGAGCTTGTTTGTTCATTTAACGTCCGCCTATTTCTGCTCAATATTGGTTTATACAGGGTGTCCTTTAAATGCCTTAAAAGCTTCAGGTAGAATTTTTGCTTTATGAATGCTTAATACAAATCTTCAAAAAAAGTAGGTATTTGGAGCTTAGTTTTCTTGTACGAGAGTGTTAAAGTTCATATCTTTAAAACAGAATTTCATGGAAACAATAACGAGAACTTTAATGTTGCACGTATCTGCCGATAAGTGACTGACTGCCACTTGATTATGTAAAGATTAATATTGAGTTGACGCTCTAGTTGCTCTTCTGGAAGTACTGTTAAAAATGATAAATTTCGTAAATACTACATTTGACAACAGTGCAAGGCCATGGTATTGTGATGAAAAGTAGAAAATTTGTTTTTCGACATTTGTCGTGTAATGTCGGCCTACTAATTAAATTCTTCATAAATGCAAAGACATCGTCAACGTTGCCAAGTATAATATTCTTTAAGTGTCTCGTGTGAGGAAATTAAGCACTATAGGAAGTTCGTGTTAGCGTTTTTGAGGACTGTATTTCTTACAGAAGAGTGCTACCTGAAGCTTTTAAGGCATTTAAAGGACACCCTGTATAATACTTAGATATAATAATGATTTCATTATAAATAAAATAATAGCTATAATTTAAATGTTGTCGTAACACATACCAAATACATATTGCTGTTCTTTTTACACCAGAATGCTGACTCTAATCGTATGTATACAGAGCATATTCCATGCCATTCTTTGTTGTCCTACATTTAGGTCTTGCAGCAAATTAAGAAAAATTAACGTCCATGCCGCTCATGTTTCAAATTGATATTATGGTGGTCCAGTGGTTGACTGTTGTCTCTGGTGCTCTGGAGACCCACGTTCGTATTCCACTGAGGTCAGAGTTTTTCTCGGGCGAGATAAAAACTGTAAAACACTCATTCATAATTTAGATGCCACAAGAATTTCCCCTGCCCTACCACCTTCATGCTATCACTAGAAGTATCTGAATCATCGGCACCCTCCGATTCTGAATCAGATTCCCCAACTGAAATAATGAAAGGAGGAATATTTTCAAACAATAGATTTCCCATATGTTTTGTCCAGTCTTCCGAAATAAGTTTTTCACAATGCTCACAGAAATTTTGCCACATGTCGGGGGTACATTTTGAAAGAGCCTCACGCCATAAATTTGCAACTTTGTCTTTCGATTTTGGCTGCGAATTTATGTGCTTAATGTAATAGGTCTTACAAAACCCCCACGCCATTTCCATTGGGTTGTATTGACAATGGTATGGAGGCAATCGAAGAACCTCATATTTGCGCTTTTTCAAAATTTCGTCAGTTACGTATCTTCTATTTCCGTCTGCTGTAAAAGGTTTAATTAACTCCCAAAGTTTTTTCCTAAGTAATTTTGCCCCGAATTTCGCCATTGTGGTGGTTAACCAACCATTCCTGCAATACACCTTTTTTGCAAGAAAATGTGGGCGGCTTGTCAAACTGCACTGAATGATAAGGTGCATTGTCCATAACCACGACAAATTCCTTGCAACTTGTCCAAAGCAGGAATCAGCTGATTAACCAACCAATTTTGAAAAATGTCCCCATTCATAGTTTTATGATAGTCCCTATCGTTGTTCTTTGAGTCTAGTAACATGTCGCACCCTTCTAAAAAGCCTAAATTACATCCAGCATTCAAAATCGTGAACCACTTTTGCTGGCAGAAAGTAATGCTTCCTAGCAATGAGAGTGTCTTTAAGTATAGATTGTCCAAAAGTACTTCCTAAGATATTGTTTATTATTTTTATTTAATTCTTCTAAATTTTCCGCCTAAGTCCAAGCAATATAGTAGCTTTCAAATGACATATTCACGTTGCTTGTTTTCGCCTTTTTCAAAATGGTATTACTTTTTTTAATGTACGTTATAAGGTGAACAAATAAAAAAATTTTCGTGTGAGCAAAAAGAAAAAAGAAAAAGTATGAATCGTTGAGACATCCAATATACTGATAATGGACACCAACTCCTGTTTCCTAACTATATACATATTATTTACTATATAAACTAAGACGTGACGCAACTTGCAGCGCAGTATTATTAAGCGGTGTTTATCGCCGTGATGAAATTCTTTGACGCGAAATAGAAATAGTACAGCTATTTATTAGTTATAAATTATTTCATAAGCAGCTATTTTCAGCATATGTACCTTCATCGCATCTGCAAGTCGTTGCGAGCTTCCGGCCTGACATGATTTCACACCCATCTGTATAAATATAATTTTGTATGTTGACGTATGTGCATTAGGAATCTTTCCTAGTTATAAATTTTCCTTTGATATTATACATTGGGTGCTTTCTGAGAATTAATTACACACCATCTAAAACTAGCGATTGTGATGGATATAGATCCTAAGGAATTATTCCGAGCGTCGATAATTCACCTATTAGTAATATTTAAATGAAAGTATTTTATCACTCTACTACCGATATTAGTATTTAATCGTTGCAACAGTATCTTCATTAACTTCTGTGAACGAAATTACATACGAGCCCAGGCTCATAATAGTTCGGCCGGCACACATTTTTGGATAGGTAGTTTAATATAATGCGAAATCTATACAAATTATGATGATTAACGCTTGAGCGCCTTGCATAGGTAGCCTACTGATTATCATAAGTTTTTTTTACTTAAATTGATGCTTACACCGTATTTTTTGCTTATTCAGCGTTCAGCATTGTTTGTAAATCTTTAATGTTATCTGCCATAATAACTGAATCATCAGCATTACGAATATTATTTATGTTGATTCCATTAACAATTGTACCGGGTTTTTCTTTTTCAAGAATTCTCTAAAAACAGCTTTTGGATCTAGATTGAATAGTGAGGGTGATAAAATACAAACTTGCCTCACACCACATGGTATTTCTGATTCTAATGATTGTACAGTCTCCATTTTTACAGACGACATTTGATACCAATGTAAGTTGGCGGCAATCCTTATATCCCAGTCATCAATTTGGTGATTCTTTAATATCTCTATAAGCTTACCGTGCTGTACTAGGTCAAATGCTTTGGCATAATCTATGAAACATGCATAAACATCTATATTCATTCATACATCTTTGTACTAAGATATTGTAGAAAAAACAGCTTCTCTAGTGCCGAACCCGCATCGAAACCCGAACTGTGTATCGCTGATTTCTTTTTCACACTTTATGTGCATCCTAGCATGAATATTTTAAGTAGGCAACTCATCAAACTTATTGTACGAGCTCATGAACCAGTTTCAAACCTGCAACAAATGTAGGTGACATACGAAATACCACATACGGCGATACTTGTAAGTTTTAGATTATGAACCAAGTAGGCGATTTACATAACCGTCCGTTATGAAAAATAAAAGTGTTCAGCCAATTCGAACATCCATATGAAAATTAATGGTGTTTTCCGCAGATCGATAAATATCCGCTGAAACTAATGATCCCCCATAGGGGTAGTACAATTAGGGAAATCATTTCGTCCTGGACACTAAGGATGTAACTTTATTAAATTGTGATAAAAGCTGTGACACTATATTTTGAGTATAAATTAAGTTATGGCGCTCTTGTGTTGGAACTGCTACAGATTGGAAAAGTCACGTTATAATATGGTGGTATTCGTCGCATGCCAATAGGAGCAATTTTCTTTCAGGTTGATCACGTGCTCTTAAATCATCTATAGATTGATGTTCAGTTTTCGTAACACTTTAAATATATATTAAATTTGTAAAAATTAAAGTTGCGTAATGAAATTAATTTCTGAAACCTAATTGGGTCTGTTATACTTGTTTAAAGTGATACGTATTTCAGCAGGAACGTGTTGGTCAGCCATGGTACGAAACGGTCGATGTACAGAACTATTGAAAGAATCGAGCACCAAAGAAGATTGTTGTGACAATCGAAGTCTTGCAACAGCGTGGTCAGCTGAAGAACTTGATTCTGGGACACTTTTTTTCTGGAGAGTTCTTGGAGGTGGAGTTTCGTGTGCACCTTGTAAAGGTAACAACCTTATTGTTTCTTTACATACTTACAATATCTGATACATAGTAACTTAAATTTGATTTTCCAATTCAGAGTCTTGTAGCGGTGTATCCTGTAGCGCGGGGAAAACATGTGTAATTAGAAATGGTCGTCCCAAATGTATTTGTTCCCCAAAATGCCGTAATATTAAACCACAAATAAAAGGTCCAGTTTGTGGTACCGATGGACGAAGCTACCGCTCTTTGTGCCGATTGCGAAAGCGAGCTTGTCGTCGGAAAACCGGAACTCTTTCTGTTGCTTATTATGGATTATGTCAAAGTTAGTAACGTTAGTTAGTTTGTTTAACTACATAGTTACTATTCCGTTTGCAGTGCCAAAGCAAATGTTTGTACTTTTAATTGTAGATTCCTGTGATAAAATTACGTGTCCGTCTGGTAAACATTGTCTAGTTGACCAAAATCTGAGTCCGCATTGTGTTCGTTGTTCTCGTAAATGCCCTGCTAGTCCAACACGACGTCAAGTATGTGGTTCTGACGGCATTACATACCCAAGTGCTTGCCATCTTAGAGAAACGGCGTGTCGTAAAGGCAAAGCCATTCCAATAGCATACAAGGGCAAATGTAATCGTAAGTATCGAATACTGTGATTTTGTACACCCGACTGCTTTGAACCAAGTTACATAAAGCAATTTTAAGATGTTGTTCGTACATTTTAACCCAGCATTCATCTCGTGGACATTAATGAATTTAATAATATTATACATGTATAAATTTAAGTGACTATCTATTAAGTAGAAATACTAATTTCGTCTTTACAGCGTCTGCCACATGTAGTCAAGTGAGGTGTCGAGATCAACAGTTCTGCTTAAACGATTTTGATTCGGGATTACCACGTTGTGTTACCTGTACTCGTCGGTGTCCTAAGCCAAGACATATGCCCAATCCAATTTGTGGTACAAACAACAAAACCTATCACTCATGGTGTTACATGATACAGGATGCTTGTGCTAAAGGCTACATAATTGAAACAAAATACTCAGGCAAATGTGTTAGTATTCCAGCATTCATAAGTTTATCCCTTTAAATTGTACATATCACATTTACTAACTTTTAAAAATAGTTTGAATAGTTCTTTAAAACCGATTATTTTTGGTACTAGTCGTTGTTCTGATTTGTGTTTTAATATTACCTTTAAACGTTCCTTGCCAAAAGTATGCATTTGTCTCGGCCATATCTTTAACAGATATTACATTATATTACATCAAATCTTCCATACACTATCATAACATACGTGATGGAATCAGCAAATAAACTTAAAGTTTTCTTTTATCTTCTAAATACGAATACATCTGCAAACAAGAAAATTATCATTAAACAATGGAATTCTTATTAAAAGCAATCAGAGACTATTATATAATTCTGAAAACACTCAAGAAACTGTATACAGCCTATATTATTCAAGTTTTTTTTTTAATTTTACTTTTATATTTACGGTTTAAAAATGGTTTTTGGATTACTATATTTCATGGTTCGATTATTTCACATTTTTCGTTTTAATTGTATAATCAGTTTTGAATAATGTCACGTACGTCATTTTAATAGTACATGGGTCATGGAAAGAAGAAACCTTTAAAAGAATTAACATTTATGAACAATGAGAAGGGTAAATACATATGTAACTGTATTTGCAATAATAAGGGAGTATATTATATAGGGGAAGGTGGAGCAAATCGGATTGACTATATGCATTTCTCGATGAAATTTTATTATGCATCAATATAAACAAATACTTTACAGGCACTTAGAGAAAGGCTATAATATCACAAAAATAAATCGTTGCAAAACATAAGAAAACATAGAAAATCTATATGTATCCGCTCGCCGACTCTAGATGGTTTTGTCCAAGATATGAATGCAGCTCTAGGCGAATATGCTCTAGTTTTTAAACACCCTATACAAGACTATGTGATCTTCGCGCTACGATGCCCTAGTGACTTCCATGCAATTCTTGTAATAATCTTGCCCTTAATATTTTCGGAATGACTCCCCTGTAACCCCACATCAAGCAATCTTGTGTTACAGATAACTGGTTTTTTCGATTTAAATATGGTTTTTCTTCGACATCATTTGTGTTTGGCAACCCATTTAAAAGAAACCCATAATTTTGCTTATATAGGATCACGTTCTGATTCCCTTCTAATTTGATCACTATTAAATGGAGTATTTTGTGACTCTATAAACTTTAGATAAAAAATTTCTTCGTGGCGATTTACTTCTTCGTTTTGTAACGGCAACCGCGAAAAACTGTCCGCTACTACGTTTTCGCTGCCCTTAATACACTGCTCCAAGAAATTAACGCACCACAACTAACAATCGCAATATTGTTTAAAGTATAGCATGTAATGAACTACGAAGTCGGACAAATATGAAACGGGATTGGCACTACTGCGGACGCTATAAGAAACTGACTGTTTCCAAATCATATCCAAATTGTAGCTGGAACATTCGCCTACACATAGCTAAAACGGTATCCTGTCAGAACTTGCGTGGTAGGCTGTGCATGCGAATGAACAAGTTAGTGCAGCTGTCACATATCATACAAGTCAAACATGGAGCAGAGAGCGAACATTAAGTTTTGTTTCAAACTGGGTAAAACGGCCACGGAGACATTCGAGATTTTGAAAACTGTGTACGGCGATGAGGCCATGTCCCGTACTCGCGTTTTCTAGTGGTTTGCCAGATTTCGTGAAGGTCGGCAGGACCTTTACGATGATCAGAAGCCGGGTCGTCCGATCACAACGAAAAACCCCGTAACGATCGAAAAAGTCCGACAACTGATCGACGACTGACACTGAGAATGATGGAGCAGGAGCTGAGTATTAGCCGTGAAATCGTTAGAACCATTTTGGCTAAGGGTTTGAAGAAAAGGAAGGTCTATGCCAAATTTGTCCCGCACAATTTGCCCGCTGAGCAAAAAGCGCATCGAGTGGACATCTCCCGCGACTTCATTGCAACAGCCAACAGTGATCCAAATTTTCTGGATTCAATTGTTGTTGGTGACGGGTCGTGGTGCCTCCATACGATCCAGAAAGCAAGAGACAAAGCATGGAATGGCGATCGAAGACGTCTCCCAGGCCAAAGAAATTCCGTCTTCAAAAATCGAAAGTGAAGACCATGGTGTCACCGTCACTAGCCTGTACTACAAGGGTGTCATGACGCGTTACTAAAACGAATTCGACGTGTGCGACCGCATTTGGCAGCCTCCGGCAAGTGGCCCTTTTTACACGACAATGCCACTGCGCATCCTGCCCTGATTGTGAAGACGTTTTTGGCGACAAGAAATGTCCCAGTCTTAGAACATCCTCCCTATTCACCGGATCTGTCTCCAGCGGACTTCACGCTGTTTTCTCAGCTGAAATTGAACCTCAAGGGAAGGCGCTTTGAATCGAATGGAACCGCCGAACTAAACGCACTTCCTCGCGACAAGTTAATGCAGGCTTTCCGCGACTTGTATCGTCGATGTCAACGGTGCTTAGAAATCGAGGGAGATTACTTCGAAGGACGCTAGAGGTATTTTCACCTATGGCTATCTCACATGCTTTGTATTTGATCAATCTCGTTATATATTTGTCCGACCTCGTACCTTAAAAACTACTAACCCATTTTGAAGTATAAACGAATGAATAGTTACATCGTGCACATTTAATACGACAGGAAAGCATAAATAATACCTAATGGCATCCAGTTGTTGAAATTCACATTAAACTGTTGAAATGATTAGTAATCTTATATTTACTTATTAATTGACATTCAAACCGTCGGCGTCGGTAGAAAATACATGGCCTGCATTTTATTATTTTATTATGTAAGTAATTTACAGTTCTGTAACATATGGGTGGATAGTAACACGCTTTATGTGAACTGAAAAATGGTTGCCTTATAAATTCATACTATAAACCGACTCACAAAGTTATGAATGTAGGTAGCTATTAGATTAAATTTTTTCATAACAATATGAAATGCAATTTGAAAGTAATATAAAAGTCGGCTTTTATAGTCTTCCTGCGTCGTGACTTAAATCTCCCTTGAATTTTAATAAGGAATATCTTAAGGTTTAAACCTTGTTGCATACTAACGTGATGTTGGAAAATGCTTGGTAAGGGCTAATTTGTTTCATAATTTCTAATGTTTTTGAACTTAATTGTGTTATGCGCATGTGAAGGAAAGAGGGAATGATGTTAGACTGCTTATTTTGAGTTTTAAAGAGGTTGTATTAACGTTAAAGTACAACTTACTGTTTAAGATGAAAATTCTTTTTTGTTTTACTCTTTCCTTGTGTAAAAGTGTGTTTTTAAGTTTAATTTTAATAAGATCTTTAAATTGCTTGTAGCAGTCATTTCAATTTGTTGTATGAAAGGTACACTGAAAGTTAACCGAAAATTAGTTAATAATTTATTCAACATTATGGAAAGCTTTGGCAATTTGCCCTGCTCTGTTAAACATGACGTTATTCGTTAAAATATGAAAACCTACGTTCCAAGTTTTGTTTTACATTTATTTGAGTTGTTTGCCTTTAATTAATTTCTTTTCTATACAGGTGGTCCATTATAGCTTCCAGTACTCCGAGCTATTGCTGAAATGTAAAAAATTGCAATTTCAATAATATTGCTTGTATAAATATTGACCTTTTTTTTGTATTATTATTTCTAAGCGAGTTATATATTTTCAAAACAATTGTTACAATGCAGCTAATCATTCATCTATAGTAAGCTATATGCGAGGCTTATTCGGAAATTAAGGGCTGATCAGCGTTAAAGCAATTACGTCAAGATGAAAAGATATTTATTATGCTCAATGGGCAACTAAAGTGACTCAAACCAGGTTTTCTATTGTCACGGTAGCTACGCTAATAAGGGACCACTAGCGGTTTTTAATAACTGGTAGCCAAAATATTTAAGATTTAAATAAGGTAAAACATTATCAAAAAGATCATAATTACGTGTGCCAAAAAATTGTCAAAAGTAGTGTAAAAATACAATTACTTTTATTATTATTTTATTGTATTGTATTGAATTTGAAAGAGCGAGATCTACGACGCGGTTTTTCAAGCATCTTTATGCATTTAGGCCACATTCGGCCCATTGTATAACCTAACTTAGAATTTTGCCTATCTGTGGTAATTCCAACTCCATTAGTGATTTTTAACGTGTCACACATTGTAGTGGCACGGGACCTACGGCTTTACTTCTTATCCGACAGAAGGCGCACTTACTACAAACTACCATCCTTTAAGAATATAAGGCACAAGATTTTAGAAATTTTTCTGATTTTCTCACGATCAGAACAACACAAAGACTATGTTACCAATTTACTTTATCGTATATTGTACGTATTGTCTTTCACATTGGCCGAAGTTCGTTTTCAGGTAGGCGGCCCCAAGCCCATTGCCGAATAGGGAAACTACTATAATAGTTTGTCGATGTAAAAAGCTACTTTTAAGTTTTGGTTGCCGGACCGCTTTAGGATTCCCTTAAATCTTAGATTCACTCCTAAACTATTTCTCTATGTAGCCACTATTCGAATTTAAACAATTATCACATAGTGGTATAAGTGTTTGTATACTTTCGTCGTAGAAGGTTGTCGCCTGTGAAAAAAACCAAGTTAGCATCGTCGTTTTGAGGTCGCCGTCGTAAAGAAAATGGACGAAGGTACTTAAAAATTCTTAAGGCGATGGAAAATGTGATAGTCATTCGGTGATTAGTCGGGATTGTATGGGGTATGATTAAAAATCTCCCAATTGAATTGCTCAGCAAGTTGCACATTGCGAGCCGCCAAGTTCGGTCGGGCGTTGTCATGTAAAAGTACGACCGCAGCGGTCAGCAATTCTTGCCATTTGTTCTCAATGGCCTTTCTCAACTTTCATAAACCCTGACCATACACGTCTGCATTAATTGTCGTACCACGTACCAGGAAATCAACCAACAACACGCCTTCCAAAAAATAGTAACCATAAGCTTTCAGTTCTCGAACGTTTGCTTGAACTTTTTGGCTGTGAGGGAACTCAAATACTTCCATTGCATTGCTTGTTGTTTGGGTTCAACACTTGTGTACGAAATCCAAGCCTCGTCGCCGGTCATCGTGTGAATCAGGTACTCATCGTCATCAGTTTCGTAGCGATGTAGCCAGGTCACTGATTTTTGTGAACATCCGTCAATACTTCACATAAAGCTAGCGGTATTGTTGCCTGCTTGTAAAAAATTTTTACAGTGCTGTACGTGTAATTGTAGGAAAATTTGTGGCCATTTTCGAAATCTTATAACACCGATCTTTACAAATATTGTTTTTTCACTTTTCCCAGAAGATCGTTGTTGACAACAGAAGGTCTCCCACTTCGTTCCTTATTGTGCACGTTTGTTCGGTAACCTCTGAACTTCCCACACCAGTGCCTGACCTTTCCTTCAGTCACGATGTCTGGACCACAAACCTTGAATATGTGATGAAAGCACTTATGTTTATTTGTTCAATGAGAATACGATCACAGCGCGCACTTTACACTTGCCGGGATTTTCGTGTTATTCATTTTAAAGCTCTATTATACAACTGAATACATGACATAACCACGGTAAAGTGATGTGTAGCTAGCTCATTAACCACTAATGTACCCTCCGATGTACCAAATTGACTACACCACTCATTCAACGGGAATATTTAAACGGATTTGAGTTTCCGAATAAGCCTTCCATCTTTTATGATAAACCAAAATATTATTTTTCTACAATCGATATCCAAAGTAGGCATTTGCGCTCGTATTTGACAACGCAAACGTCATCTTTTTCGATGAATGTCACTTTGTCGCTTATAAGCGACTAAATAAAAAAAACGCTCGCTCTCTCAATTATTAACTATAAATCAAATATGCATTGCTCAGAGTATCCAATGTCAACAAGTAAATGACATCTTCCATTTGAGTGAAAAATTTCCTAAATAATAATCGTATGTGAGCGTGAAGCAGCAAAAATGGAAGAAGAAAATGATTGTAGTGATTTTTCATGTACACCACCTGAAATTGCAAGCGCCGCTAAAGTCGCGACTTTAAACCTATTGCCAGAAAAGTCGCGGGTGAAGTATGAAAAGCAGTACGAACTCTTCATCACATGGTGTAATTCAAGGAAAGTTAGAAGGTACACTGAAAACGTAATGATGGCTTACTTTAGCGAAAAAGCTAAAACTATGAATTCTGCTACACTTTGGTCGGTGTACTCAATGCTACGATCTGTATTAACTGTAAGAAACAATATTGACATCAGCCAATATACGAAGTTAATCGCATACCTAAAACGCCAATCTGTAGGATACAAACCAAAAAAATCAAGAACTTTCACCAAAGAAGAATTGTTCAAATTCCTCTATGAAGCGCCAGATGAAATATTTTTAATGAAAAAGGTAAATAACACTACTCATTACTCTGTAAATATTAATAAGCTATTTTATTGACAGGTAGTATTAATTATGGAAGTTTTCGGTGCATGTAGACGAGATGAACTTGTGAAAATGACCATAGAAGACATTGAAGACAAAGATTCGCTATTAATAGTAAAAATTCCTGACTCAAAAACAAGAAAAAGTCGTGTCTTTACTGTTACTAATAGTGAAGAACTTGATTTTTTTATCATTCTACAGAAGGTATGTTGCGTTGAGACCATCAGATTACGACACCCCATATCGTCTATTTCTACGATATTGTAACGGAAAATGCTCTAAACAAGTGGTGGGAATGAATATAATTGGAAAAATACCCTGTGAACTCGCCCAGTATTTGAATTTATCAGATTATAAATTATATACAGGTCACAGTTTTCGTCGCACGTCAGCTACTCTTCTAATTAATGGAGGAGGTGATATCATCCAACTGAAACGTCATGGAGGTTGGAAAAGTTCTTCTACAGCCGAGGGATACATTGAAGAAAGCATTAATAATAAAATTGAAACGGCACAGAAAATCTTGGGTAAAGGTGAATCATCTAAAGTGCAAATTGTTGAATCAGTAACAATTGCGGAACATACAATTTCAAACTCATCTAGACTTTCTTCATCGTCTGGAATTGTCATAAAAAATTGTAAGAACTGTACTTTTAATTTTCATTCCTCAAATTAAATAAATTTTTGGAAATATGTGAACTCTCGATTGTAGAAAAAATCTTGTGTGTAATTCGAGCGCAAATTCATTGTCGATTTCAAGAGATTGCCGCGCTCCTTCGTCGCGCGGCAACTGTCTCTTTCAATCGACAATATATCATTTTGCGCTCTTAATACACAAATAGCTATTAAGTACACTCCTAAGTGGGAGTATTTTGTGTATATTACAAGAGATATTCCACATATTTGATCTGTTTTCCAGTTTTGTTATTGAACAAGCAGTTCTTGTGTGGTTTACTGTCCATAGCAAACTGATACTTTAGGAAAAAACTGAATTAATTATTTGCTGAAAGTACAGAGACGTATAGTACATAGAACACCTTTGTAGAGATATTTTATTTTGAAGTAATTTGTTTATTTGTTATACGAAGCAATTTATGGAAAGCTATTGGGTCAAGATATAGTAAATCAATAACTTAATTACAATTCAAATTAATTGTTGCAATTACAAATTAAAAAGTGGATGCAGCTGTTGTATGTATTACAATATTATATAACAGATCAGCTCTCAGCTCTACTGCAATAAAAAAACTTAAAAAATGGAAGAGATAGAATATAGTTTTACTAACAAAATTATTTTTGTTTATCATTTGGCGTGTCCTGTTGCTGGCACTCCACGTGTAGTTACATCGCCGTATGTTGTACATACTTAACCAACAAAGCGTTGTGGGAAGCCTACTATGGTTATTACTAAAGAATAATAATGCATATATATGCAATATGCAATAATGTGCACGACAAAACTGAAATATATGCGCATACATATGCAGAGATTTTTTGGAAAATATGCATATACTTGGGCCATATATGCAGCAAAATATGCAAAAATAACAAGAATAATTAATAAAAGTTGTAAACTCAGGTATAATCATTTTTATTGGACAAAATCAACAATTACATATACTAATTACCTTACTTGTACTATATATAAAAACTAAGCCTAGAACTATTAGTCTAAGAACTATTTCTAAAATAATTATTTATGATTAGAAGTTGTTCGAAATTTTCTAATAAGAAATTATGCCTTCTATCTGAAAACATATGTTAATAAATAGAAAAGCTTCTTCTACGTCGACAGATGTAATGGGTGCGTTTTTTAACTTCCACTGAATTCCAAATTTAAACTGAAGTTATCATCTCTTACTATTTCGCCTCTAAGAACTTGGTTAATTTGTTTTAAATTCAGAAACCCCTCAGTTTTTTGTATGACACTATTAAATTTTTATGTATGAGATCACCTATTTCACTCTTAACTTTTTTACACAATCTATCAAATTCGTTTATTATTTCAATTGACTCTGAAAGGGACATCCCTTGGGCTTCTAATTTTTCGAATGGAGTTTGAAACTAAGCTAGAGTGTGATTTAATAAAACAAAAACGGTGAGGCAATTCTGTCGATTTCACTAATTTTTACAATTATCCAAAGAGGCGCTGGAATCAGTTATTTGAAGAATTACATCTTTAATACCTTCAAAAATATCGGCGTAACCAATTGTTGCTTCTAACCATGTACTCCATCTTGTAATTATCGATTCGGGAGGCAATGGAACATTTGGAAATCGCTCCTTATAAAACTGGACTCGCAAGGGGGTTTTTAATTTTTTTACGTTACTAATTAAATCGTTAACAAGGGGAAATTGATTCCTAATATTTTCGGCTACACGATTTAAACCGTGAAATAAGCAAGTTACACGAATGATGTAAAAAAAAAATTTATTTTTGCGCTGCTCTTGTCATGTAAGGGACAGCGTCGGACAACATGAGTAAAATTTTTTCACAAGGTACACTTTCGGGTAAAAAATTTGACAAACCTTCCTGCACAAATCGAGCAATTGTTAAATTATTTGTTTTTTGAAGTTGCTTGGAAGCTATTAAATATGATTTGCTTGAAATGTCTTCATGAAGAATTCCTATTAATAAATGGGCAATGTAACGGTCACATTTGCCCATACTTTCATCTACGATTATGTAAGCAAAATTACTACCACCTAATTGTCCAATTTCAGACATTGTTTCATTGTAACAAGAATTTACATAATTTTTTCGTAGGGTACTTTCGTCGGGTACATTTTTTTACAAAATTTTTGTAAGAACGGTTTTAAATTAACATTATTTAATTTCGATAATGGTATATTGGACGAAATTAATGCCTTACACAACTCCTTATTAAATTCTTCTTGCTCCGATTTTTTGGAACTCGTCCCTGAACATTGAGTCGTGGGTTGCTGAGAACAATTGCTTCGTTTCCATTTCTCACATTTTGCAATATGTGAAGGAGGTTTAGTGTGCTGATGTACCAAGAATTTTATCTCAGAAGACACCTACAAAGACAAATAATTAAATATTAATATAGGAACCTTTAATATTCGTTAAAAACAAAAACAAACACTACCTTCCCTGCCATTACTTTGTTTTAGTTACGTACATAATAATATGAAAATTAATTTTAATTTATATAAGAAAAATTATTTAAATTACCAGTTTGCAGCAAGCTCGACAAAATACTTTGTCGCCATCCATTACTAGTTCTGGATATGGTGTAATCCATGAAGCAGTCTTCTTCGGTTTACTCATTGTAGGTATATAATATGTATAATATTCGTAAGAGATCAACACTATTGGAGTATCGGACACGTTGTAACTACGAGAGAAGATTCTATTATATGGTTACTCAATGAGATAAAATACTTTGTAAACTACAAAAAAAATGTAGGTATGTATCTCACTCAATATCCACCCTCCATTGATAAGCAACAAACAAGTAATAAAATGGATTAGGTCGGTACTTCAAACTTCAAACTGTCGAGAATTCCAGACACGGGTCATTAGCTGTCCAACTGAATTGCTGGTGATCTGTGTGCACTACTCGGAATTTCATAATCTTGTTTTGGCCACTTGACCAAAATTTACAAAACGGTAATGCAAAAGGCCAAAATATGCAAGTTTATGCAACTTTTGCAAAAATATGCAACGAATTCCCAAATATGCAATATATACAATCACTAATTAGCGTTAATTAACTCTTATCAGTGTAATTCGTCCACACAATTGACTATAGTTAAAGATATGAAAAATGAAAATATATGCGTTTTGAATATAATCCGCTCTTTAGTTATTACATTACCAGACACTCTAGGTAGAATTTAGTAAATCATTTAAATAATGCAAAGCCTTTAAAATAGTCACTGTCATTCTTGTAAGTATATACTTTATTGCCTATTTGTAGGTTTCAAAATAATCTAATAGTCCTACTTTCTACTTCATTATTTACGAAACTGTTTTTTTTGTATTTTAAATTTAAGAGTGTGTTTTGATTGTTTAGACGTGGTTAACAGTTTTCTCATTGCTTTTCACTAAAAGATTTTGTTGTTCTTTAAACCAAAGTAATTTTGTTTCAATCACATTTTTCAAGTTCAGTTTTACAAACCATCCCATTGAATTAATTCCGGTTTTCAGACACAAAACCGATTTATCGTCAGTTTCCTCGATGTACAAAATTATTAATATCCCTCCATCATCTTTTTTGTTGCTTCATGGAGTACGGTGGTCTTAATTACGTAGACACTCCTCGCATTTTAGGGTCACGCGGATGCTTCATTATCTGGAAGCATTAAAAGTGAAATTTGCTCATCTAAAATAGGAAGCCTTACGAAGCACCAAAGTTTGATTACAAATAGTGCTGGATCAACTAACAACTTCAATAATTAAACTTTAGCCGTAACGCCTACAAACAGGGACTACTTGTTAACAGTCAGCAGAATTAACGTAACACGCGCCCTTAACTTGTGGGGTTAAAATTACGTTGTTATAAGAGATAATTGTGTAAATTCCTATTTAAACTGAAAATGCTCCTAATAACATTTCGAATGACTATATTTGCGGGAAATTATACATAAGTTCACAGTAAATTTGAATTTTAACAGGAAACGTAAAATTATTCAAACGGACAAGTTTTTAACCATCTAAAACTTTCGCATACTTTCCCCTTTGGAATGTTCTTTATACTTACTTTACAAGTAAATCTAATTTACACTGAATTTTCACTTTCAGCTTACATGCATTTCGGTATAAAAGATTCAGTACGTTGCTAGATGTTCCATTTTACACCTATGATTTAAATATAAGAAATTGCTACGGGAATTTTATAAATGTAAGAGATTTTGACTGTTTGTAGAAATAATAAGGATAATTTCTGAAGTGCTGCAAGGCTACGTATTGTAACAAAATTGATAGCGATCCACCCGGATACAGAATATTATTTATAGTTTTCAAAAGAATTGTATACTGCGAGAATGAGAGTGAGCGAAATTGAAATAGCTAAAATCATTACTTTTCTATATCTAAAATAGAAATATATATATATATATATATATATATATATATATATATATATATA
>JABXWE010006222.1:0-11275 GCA_014611495.1 Limonius californicus | reverse complement strand
CAGCAGTTGTTAAAAATAGCAGGACACTCTGCAATATGCAAGTTCCATCAAACCTTACCTACAACTTGACGAAGAGCATCACGCAACAGTAATCAACAACTTAAGAGGAGACACTGTTTCATCCTCTTCATCTCAAGGAAATTGTACAATTACCTACAATAATTGCACCATTACAAACAACAGTTGTAAATATTCTTAATTGTTTAATAAAATACTTAAATACTTGTTTAACATCTTGCGACATAGTTTAAAAAATAATCACGCCGAATTACATTCGTGGTAATAATTTTTTTTTTTGATAATTTTAACTAGATTAGCACTCATATTTGTTGCTATTAAGAAATCCCACTCGTGGACTTCGTCCACTCGTGAGATTTCTATAGCAAGAAAGATTCGTGCATCTAGTTAAAATTATCAAAAAAATTATCACCACTTATGTAATTACTGTTGAAAATGCACGCATTAAACACGTTTAAAATTTCTATCAATAAGAAGGAAATCATCCGTCATCCGTCCAATGTCATGGAGGTAACTTGTAGTCTGTCACGAACACTATGTAAAATATTTTGTGATTGTGTCAAGAGTTCTCAAAAATTGTAATATAGTTATTCAATAATTATTATTAAATTTTTTTGCAGAAATTGCAGAATTTCGAAAAAATTCTAGTTGGATAACGTCTAATATATAAACTACGGGCTGCAATATCATTTCCGGAATATTAGTCAAAAATAAGCCATAAATATGTTTTCTTGTCATTTGAAAACATCGTGGTTAAAATTTAAATAATTTGACAGCTTGACGACTTAGTCAGTAAGTAGACAGATCTTCCTCTTCTTCTCTTAGTTAGGGATGACCCTATATGCTGTGCCTTCGGATTCTGTTTATTTTGCGAAGGAGGAAAACCAGCTTGTGCCCATCTCTTGGGTGGTCGTCCAGGTAAGCGTTTCCCCGTCGGTCTTTCCTTCTTGCAAATATATGCTAAATCTTTCTTCCTCCACCCTTCTTACGTGGCTGTTCCATTCGTGTCTTCTTCTTTTGCTCCACTTTACTATATACTGTGTTTCACATCTTTCTTTTATTGATACATTTGTTTGGTGATCTCTCAATGTGATTCCTAATACTTTTCGTAGGATTTTAATTTCCACCGTGCGTATTTTCTATTTGGTTCTCTTTGTTTCTGCACGTGGCTCTATGGCATAGGTTAATACGGGACAGAACATTGCTTTGTATATCCTTGTTGTTCTTCGGTTATATCAATAATTTTCTCTAGTTCCTCCCTTATTGTAGCAGTGAATAACTTAAGCATTGTTCAATAACGTGATGCCACGATAATTGTCTGGACTGATCCATATAATTAAATTAAAGACCGAGTGATTTTGTTTGCCAGTTACATGTACGTTGGATTGCGTTGACCACTTTTAAGAAGGAACATCTTAGGTGGTATATGATGTGTTCTAGTTTTTCAATGTCCTATATAGTGACAATGATATCTGCATTTCCTCCAATTCTACTGTATATTAGTTCGCTAACCACTATTTTCATAGCAGTATTTAAAAGAATATATAGACTTCTAGCACACAAATGAAGTACTACAACGATGAATATTTTTCTATGTGGTTTATTGTTAAATTTATGTGATCAATTCCAAACTTTATTTAAGATTTCTTGAGAAACCAATTATTTAAAAATGCATTTCAGTGGTATATAAAATATACCATAGAATGAACACATTATTTTATAAGTAATGAGGATAGTGACTTGTTACAGTTATTGCATTTTAAAATATTGCAGAACTGATAATAAGAAAGCTGTAAGCATTAATATAGGCGTTCTATTAACGGTAATTTATTTATTTATAATGGCAGTATTAACTTTCTGCTAAGCGTAGTATTTGCTTTCCCGTATGAATGACTTGTAAATCGATGTTGATTTGTATTGGTGTCATGTAGGAAGCTTTACCGTTTTAACTACTTTCAAAGGATAATAAAGTTTATTCGTACTTGTTAGGGTATTACTTTTGCCATTGTATGTAGGAAAATACATTCTTAATAAAAATTGCGAAAGTACGAATTTGAAAAAAACATATTCAAATTGGTATGTTTGGATGAAATTATGAAAACATTATTTCTATTTAAACAAGCACTCTTGTGTTGTGATCGATTTGTAAATTTTCACAAAAATTTAGTTTTCGTGAATATTTACTGATCACATAATATAAGTACAGTTGTCAAAATAGATTCTGATGTTGAAAAGAATGTGAAACAGTAATAACTTATAAACTAGATGAACAATGTCAGTACATAATAAAAAAAACCAATAATGAAGTAAATATTTGCAAACCCCCTTACATACGCTTTCTTTATTGTTTTCACATCGTAAGTCTGTTGCTCTGCTTCTGTTATAAGTTAAACCTTTTTCAGGTCCCTTTCTGAGTAAAGCTTTATTCAAATCTGTAGGTTTAATAGAAATAAACAAAATTAAACACATATGTGAATCCATACCTTTCATTCCATTACAATATCTAAAAACTCAGCATAAACTTCTCATTTTTTTTAACCTGGAAGGATATAAACGATAAGTATAAACCAGGAAAAAAGTTTGATTGAAACACAACCAATATTCTAATAAACGAAATTACGAAATTAAAAAAGTAAACATCGTAAACATAGCAAACACTTATTCAAAAAAATCTATGAAAATGTTGTCTTTCGCGATTTTTGTAAAATGAAATCTGCCATTAAATCGTCAAATTTCAGACTTCTAAGTTTATCTGCTTCAAGCAGAAAATTTATCCTGAAACACTACGGCATTTATGTTTCAATCTCTTCAGTCTACTAGAGGATTTCTCTCCTGAGCAATTGATAATCATAAGGGCGAGGAATATTCTAAATATTATTTCAATGTTGGGGAACACTGATTCTGTTTGTAATTATTATATTCCAAGTTTATTGCGTTCGTGTTCGTATTTTATTAGCAACCTCCATTTTCCGTAATATTATTTCAACTCTATAACCTAGCGACAACAATAATTTTTCACGGCTTACTTATTTTTAGGAAAAATGCCCAACTTTGGTTCTACAAATTGAACATTATATCTTTTTTACATACGGCTTTACCTTAAATTCTCTTTGCATTAATGTGTAACAAGTCAGGATTCGCATTCCAATAACACAAAATAAACTTCCTCAATGAATTTTCTAAATTTTTAAATGTATTGACATCTTCCGTGCTAATATAAATTGTATACTGTGCTTGTATCTATGGAAAGTTATATAGACAAACATGGGGACTTGCTGTTTTACGCGGCCTCCGAACTGTGAGAGGTGTCTCGTACTTCTTCTCCAGAGAAGCTACTCTTCGGAGAAGTACCTCAGCAGTTTACTATTGCTCGAGGGGAGCGGCCATGTAAAAATCTGATAGTATTAGAACAGTTCGTACAGTAGATTTAAAAATATCTACGTTCGAATAAAATATTCTAAACACATTTTAATAACAACTTTTTCATTTGGTTTTATTCGTAATAATATTGTACATATACATGTGTATTTATACAGGGTGTTTCGGAATTGCACGGCACTATTTTATGGATGTGTTCTCCAGCACGAAATAAACAAAAAAGTTCATACAAACATATGGCTCTAATTAATTTATTACCGAGATATTGAAAGTTAAAGATATTTATTTAAAAATAAAACATTCAGAGTAACTGTTCAAAGTGATTCCATTTTGTTGAATGCAGCATTCAGCACGACGAATCCATGCTTTTCTGGCACGCCTTATAAAATCAGGACGACCCTTGATAGTTGCTGCTGCTTCCACGATGCGATTCCTTAGCTCTTCTTGTGTGCCAATAGACGTAGAATAAACCATAGACTTCATTCAGCCCCACACAAAATAATCTAATGGCGTTAGATCAGGAGATCGTAGTGGCCATTTAACAGGTCCGTTTCGACCAACCATCGATTACCATATGTTATGTTTAAATAACCAGTGACAATATGAGAAAAGTGAGCAAGGGCACCGTCATGCATAAACCACATCCCCTGCCTAGTGGTAATCGGAATGTCTTCTAGAAGGTCATACAGATCATTTTGCAAAAAATGCAAGTCAGATATTCCTGACAGCCTTGTTGGGAAAAAGAAGGGGCCGATAGATTGTCACCAAGAAGACCACACCAGACATTTAATGAAAAGGTATGTTGGTAATGGATACCAGCAGTCGTATGAGGGTTTTCTTCGTTGTATGGGTAAGTATATAAGTATAAGTATATAAGTATGGGGTAAGTTTGGGTGTTTCGAAAACTAGTAATACTATTTCTTGTAAAACATGATTAATCGTAAAACTGAACAAATCTGTGGTGTTTCCCATGACAATAACAAATTGAAGAGTCTTCAAAGTACTACTAACTCACACGAAAACGAGCATGGACTAGTAAAACTTAATACTACTCAACAGATTTAATGACATAATGTTTGTCAACTGTTAAAAAAATAAACGTTATGCAATTGACGACTACTTGATTAACTTCGGACTTTTAGCTATTTACCTTTAACTTTCAATATCTCGGTAATAAATTAATTTTGAGCCATATGTTTGTATGAACTTTTTGTTTATTTTGCGCTAGAGAACACATCCCTAAAATAGTGCCGTGCAATTCGGAAACGCCCTGTATATGTACATAATTTTAAATTTTATTTCTTGTAATTCTTTTACACGATAACTAAAATTTTGCTAATTATAGGTTAAGATTTGAATTCTTAACGTTTCGGCCACTGATTTTAGTAATTTCACGTAGAAGTCCAGAAGCCGTACAAATTATTTTTTAGGCCAAAAACACATCTAATACGTTACCTCGCGGACAGTATTTTTGCCTACTGCTTTGTAAAAAACATTTATTTTTTCTAGAATCTGCTGCTACTCCGTCTTGTTGGAAGAACGGGCACTTATTGAAGCCTTAAAACAGGAGTGCGATTTCTTCCTAATATCTGACGCACGACCTGTTCGTTTAGCGAGATGATGTCTCTTTATCCGGCCTGGGTATTTTGTTCATCATCGTTGGCCATCCAGTCCTTTGTGGACCATTGCCTCCTTAAGAGCCTTTCCATCCATTTTTGTTCTCGTCTTCCACTGGCATATTCCGAGTACTCGTAGATGCTTATCTATCCCATCTAGGTATCTTATTGTTGGTCGGCCTACGCCTCTTCCGCCCTCAGGTCTGCCTTCTAGGGTTTTCCGTAGTGAATCCTCCACGCTCATCCTCTGACAGTGACCGATCCATCACAATCTTTTAATTCTTACTGTCATTATTATGCCTGGTTCGTCGTATATTTGGTAGAATACAAAGTTGTAGCGTCTGCGCCACATTCCATTTTCGTACTGCCCCATATTACCTACTTCTTAGGATCTTGCGTTCGAAGCATTGTAGTGAGGTTTCACCTCGTTTGGCAATTATCCATGTTTCTGAACCATACATCAGTACTGGTTATATTAACTTTTTATAAATTTTTATTTTTGTGTGTTTGGAGATATTGTTGGATCTAAGATGTTTCAGTAATCCATAATAACATTTATTCGCTAGTTGTATTCTTCTTTGAATTTTTGCATTGTTGTTATTCTCTCTATGAATTTGTAACCCTAGGTAGACGAATTTCTTCACTGCCTCAAAGTTATACTTGTCTATGGTAAGGTTTTGGCGGACTATTGGGTGCTGTCCTTTACATGCCATAACCATATATTTGGTTTTTTGCTCGTTGATTACGTATTATATTATATGGGTATTTTGTTAAATATTTATATTCTTCCTCATTTCGCAAAAACGCATTCGCAAACTGATGCTCGTTACAAGTCAAGACGCCGGCCTTTGTGGTTTAGAGTCGAAGTCATAGTCGTTGCTCAAGCTTGACTCAGACAGGCGCACTACAATGAGTTTCAATTTTATTCATTATTCTCATACTTAGTTATACCTTCAAGTGGTTTTTAAGCGTGTCATAGTTAAGATATAATCAATTTAATAACGATAGGACGTTATTAAAGTTACGGGAGCATTTTGGGTACGAAAAGATAATTCAAAATTGGCAGAAAATGACATTATACCTCAAAGTTGTGTACAAGCGAAAATAATTTACGTTTGTGGTATTATAATACCGCCTAAGCTGTCGATCTTCGGGAGTTCAAATCCTGCTTTATTTTTTTTTATGAAAAGCTTCTTATTTCTGTATATTTATTCGATCAAAAAATCATTCGATTATGCCCATCACTAAATCTAAGGGATGCGTTTTCGAATCCGGTTGAGGTCGTTGATATTTTTCTGACAGATCAAAATCTATAAATGCGTCTTCTGTCGGATAAGAAGTAAAGCCGCAGAGGTCCCGTGCTTCGGCGATGTGTGACATGTTAAAAATCATTTCTGGAGTTGTAACTACCCCAGATAGGCAAAGTTTATAGTTTGGGTATACAATGGGCCAAATATGGCCGGAGTGCAAAGAGATGCCACAGAGATGCTTAGAAAACCGCGTCCTAGATCTCGTTCATAAATACCCACTCCAACGTTTAGTAGTTTGACAGATAATTGTCAAAGTTGACAAATTTGCAGTATTGAACAGCAGCTATCAACAAATGTGTTTATTTTAAGAAAATTAATGTAAAACTAACTAAAAACGGTTAAAAATTAGTTTTGCATGTTAGATCGGTATCTAAATAAGAACAAGTACGGTGTATATTTTATTAAAATATGTGGCACAGTATCCTATACGTCAATCTTAACACAATTATTTCTCGAAATTTGATTAAACTATAAATTAATATTTCTTGGAATTTGCTTGAAAGATTCGTAATCTGGCAGAATGCAATACGACATCTACTATAGTATGGCATTTTAGTAAAAGTAAAATTTATAGCAGAAATGCAAACCATCTAATTTAACAATAACCTACTAGTGACTTATAGATATTGTCGAAAACACGATTGAAGAAGGTATGCAGCTACATTACTAGCAAATGGAGATATAACAAATATAATTATACTCCCGTTCATTTTTGTGTGTTAATAAAGCGGCAGGCGGGGATCACTTGAAGTTTAAAATTGCTCATGTCGGATAAGAAACAAATAAAGCAGGTTCTGATCTATCAAATGTAAACTATGTTCCGCTAAAGATTGAGCTTTTAGCCCTTCTTCGATAGATATTTATTTTTTTTTACAAGATGTGACTTATTACTAAAATATTTGGATTTTGCGAGTTCCACTTTTCCATAATAAACTTCCATAAACTTACAATAAATTAAAAAATTCTGTAATTTATTTTTTAAATAAGTTATGTAAATTTCAAAGAAAAGCTAAGCTTGTTATGCATAGTCATACAATAACTATTATAGTCGTTACTATTGCATTATTTTCACAAATAGTGAAACGTTAAAACAGATTTTCGTTTTATAATTAATTGCAGTTTCTGCCAAACCATGTTCTAAAAGAAAATACATGTCCTTGTTGCAAAAAGATAAAACTGAATACCCTGTTAAGTAATATTTAAACCGGCAGCAGTGGCCCATGACGTAGTACTGTTGGTGAAGATGATCTGTTGATTTTTGGCAGCTGTAAGAATCATGTTATTGCAGCACGACGGAGCTCCTCCTTATATATATATATATATATATAGCATGACCTTGATATCTTAAGCAAAAGTCCTACGACACTAACATATAGTCAGTAATTCTGTAAAATGTAGAAAGTAGCTTCCAACGTTCCTGACGAGCAATGAGCAACAATTTCAACACTTACCGTAATTTATATGTTTAACTCTAAACAATTAATTACATCCGTTTTGTTCTGTTTCTAATGTAAAGTTTATGTTTGGGGGCATATTATTAATAAATGTTAAGAAATCACCAATAAATTCAATTGAACTATTAAAACATGCTAAAACATAATCGACATATCTTAACGAAAAGCTAATTTTCTCAATCAATTTGATTCAAAAATTCGATCTTCCACGTGATGAAATTGGAGTCCTATGGTAGGCCGTCTTTCTGAAGATAAATATTGTATTCTGAACTAATAACGATGTAACTTATGGTTGCATGCCTTTATGTATGACACTGCTGGTCTAATAGCATTTGCAGTTTATGAATTTTTATTAAATCGTATAATTTTGGTGGTTGTGAATTTATAAATATTATTTCTCTTGTCTCATAATCTGTTAAAGTAACTCTACAGTTATTTAACGTGTTTTAGTTTGATTTGATACTTTTTCTCGAGCTCATTACGTAAGGTTTTTAAATTTGAAGTTGGTATACATATTAACTTTTTCATGTCATCAGTTTTACATAAGATACCTAAAGAATATCTCCATAAATTATTGGCTTTTTTTCGGTAATTGATGTATTATGTTTATAAACAGTAAATCGTTATGTTTAGTTGCCTTATAATTTGAATTTTTCTATAAGGGTAACGTGTCTTTATAAATTGGCAGTTTGAAATTTTGCATTATTGAAATGTTTTTCATCTAAAATATTTTCAGAGTTTCCTGCTAAAACTTTTTAATATTGCTACTACATTTTAGGAAAGGATAAGCATATTTCACTTTATTATAATCCTGGATATGTTGCCTACTATTAAAAAAAACAGTGCGTAGAAGGACCGTACAGGAATGTAGCTAAGATCATAGTACTAAACGCCTATTTTACTAATTTAGTAGCACCTTAAACAGCAATTACGCAATGGAAATAAAAAACAATACTATTAAAAATTTAATAAACTAATAAATAGGTAAATAGAAGAATATACACAATTCAGGCTGCCTTAGAAAAAATATTCCAAGCAAAGATCATTTGAAATAATACTGTTAATAAACTAAATGGCAAGTCCAAAAACGGAGACAATACAATACATGGTCTTATTTTCCCATCTCACTGTACAAGTGCCATCCGTGGAACTGTCCCAGTAGCAAGAGCTCGCAGTGTGAAGACCTGCTCCCGTTTTCTGCATGATGGAGCAAGTTACCACGTACTTAAAAGACTTCTTCAATTTGCTGAGGGCACTCAGACACTGCTCGGAAACTGCAGCACTCCACTGATTAACCTTATCCTGTTGGTAAACATTTCCGCTGATGGTGTTCTCGATAGTGTCCTTTATGATTTTGCTGACGTCGTCGACGACAAACTGGTTCTCGTCGTCATCCATTTTCGGTAAATTTTGACATACTTCTAGTCGATTTTTTGACAAAATGCTCTTTTTTTTCAGCATGTCGCTTGATCTCCGGAGACTTTTGCTTGCGTTCAAGCGCTTCGTGTGTCAGCGTTGCACTGAACCGCGCAAAGAAAGAGGAGCCAAAACACAATATAATAATTTTCATTAACTGTCATAAAACGCGCGTAAAGGGTAGCGATATCACGCGATATTTCCTTCAGGGGCGTACGAAATGCGACTTCAAAAACTGTTACTCGCACGCATCGAACGTCTTAAAAACTGAAACCGCTGATTGTGTTCAGGATAATAGAATTTTCCGACGCTTAGATTTTCTATTACAAGGCTAGTGAGGTGATAAATAATGTGATTTGGCGGCGCTTTTGTGATGTAATGATACATGTAGTCTAAAAATTGTGGCACATATGCATAAAATCAATCGCCGTGCCAGGCAGAACTTTGCTTCAACAAAGCACACTCCCGAAACTTTTAAAATACTTAAAATAAATAACTACAAAATCGTCATTTCAAAATAAATGTAGGTAGTTACTCCACGTCAGACGATAATATACTGTACGGCTAAATCGAACGTAGCGTGCAGAAAGTGTTCTAACGTTTAATAAGGTAGCACGCAAAATAATCAAAGGGTAGCAAGAAACCATAATGTCTGCGAAAAGTATCAATTTGATTGGGCTGAAGAGGTTTCTGATGTTTTATTATCAACTTGAGAGACAACGTCTAAAACTTTTGTTCGCACTATGATATACTCGAAACACATTAAAACTGCTACAGTAAGAATTAGCAAATCAAGTTATATTAACCGGACCGTATTCTATTAAGGAGGTTGAGAATATTTTCCATACTGTCCTATACAGTGAGTTAAAGCTGTAAAGGACAGTTCCGAACGGACAACTCAACGTGGGATCCGAAGCATGGAAGTGCAGAGCGGTTTTAATAATGCTTGAGTGTGACTTTATCCTCAAAGAAATTCTACGAATATAAGAAATATAACCAACACTTGAGTACGCTGAAAGTTATACGAACGAATTCGCTGACTAAATCCAAAATTAATTTAAATACATTTAACCCATAATAATACGGATAGCTGCAGTTCAACAAGCGTCTGAAAGTTTTACGAACTGCTGCAGAATAATTTGGTATTAGGATTTAAGGATGTTACATTGTCCGCAATTTATCTAGATTTATTCATATTGTTCCCAGAAAAGACGTGGAAGCATCCCGCTTTAAAAGTTGGTTATTTCAGTAGTCTCTTATCGATGTTTCTTTTTGTGTTTCTATTATATGTATAATATCATTGTGTGATTTCTAGATTATCATATATGTAGGAAGGAAAAAGAGTATGTCTGGACAGTCCAGAAAAAGAAGAGACAAAAAACGTTTGTAAAACTCCTTCGATTAAAATTTACTCAGCATTTCAGTTTATTGGGTAGGTAGTACGCGCCGCGCCGTCTTTAAACTGTTTAACCCTTTAACGCCCAGATTCTTTTTTTTTTATTTTCATTGAAAATTAACACGGTTTTTTGATAATTTGGCTTTAGTATATTTTATCGTGGGTGTTTTTGAAGTGAAGTAGAGTGATAAAGTGTTTTGGAAGCTCTGATATTTCAAGTCCAAATTGGGCCAAATCGAACTCCTAAAACACAAAAGTTAGTGAAATAGAAATAGCAAGCTGTACTGCAAAACTGGAGAGACGCAAAGTAGACTAGACCGCAGAACAGTGAGTAAAAATAATTTGTTTAAGAATCAATTTTGAGGTTAAAAGAAAACCATAAGGACAAAAATTGCATGCATACAAATAGTAGATAAGAAGAATTAGCATCGCACAGCGAAAGGCGCGCCAAAATTTCGAGGATAGGCAATACAAGATACAGGGCAGCGTGCAAACGAGCTGACAGCAGGAGCAGAGCAATAAACAAAAATCGAAAATGGGAACCGAAAATGGAGATAACAGCGAAATGAAGAAAATAGAAAACATGTTCGAGGTTATAAGTGAAAAACTAAAAACAATGGACGAAAAACTGGAACGTATAATAGAAGAAAACGAAGAGATGAAGCAAGAAAATGCGAAGCTAAAGAA
>JABXWE010006221.1:0-13140 GCA_014611495.1 Limonius californicus | reverse complement strand
CTGAAATGCATTTTATAAAAAATAAATTTATAAATAGGATGACGGACGAATCAAGCTCTGCATGCGTACTTTTAAAAATAACATAGTATAATCCAGATATAAAATCCTTAAAATCTCATACGCAGCAACAAAAATCACATTAAAACAAAGGTTTATGTCTATTTGTAAAACATTTAAATAACTCTTAATAAATTATAACAGATGTAATTTTTAAAATCATACCATATTAATAAAATTGTTGCTGGCAATCTACATCCGTGGAAACACCATAGAATTAGTGTGAAGAAAAACAGGCTACTGCCTACAATAAAATAAGAAGAAGCAGAAGAAGTTTAATAAAAATTTTTCTTTCTTTGTTTATTAAATTATAATAATTTTTTTCTCGAAAGCGAAAGGAAAAGAAAAAATGTTAAATAAAAAATAAAAAAAGCAAAAAAAAGGGAAAAATACAAGAATCATAATTTATGTTCAACAATTTTAGTGTGGCACGTTAGTTATTTCATAAAGATTATTTATAAGTTTGTGGCACGGACATTGAAAAGGTTCGCCATCCCTGCTCTAGGCAATAAATTTCCACCATGCCGGTACACCTAGCTCGAGTCTCGACACGCCGGAAAACAAGTGTTACCACAGCGGTCTACCAACTTGCGACAGCGATGTCTAGATATCAAATGTCCGATCTAGCGACACAACTCTAAATGGTGTACATACGACGACACTCGATCTATAGACTTTCTCTAGACACTAAAGTGTCTTCGTGTGTACGTAGCATAATGCTAAGTACACACGCAGACACCTAAATGTCGACACTTGTGTCTAGATTGCTCTACGGTGTGTTCACACTGTGTGGTGTATTTGTGGAAATTATTGCGTAGAGCAGTGTCACTAGATGCAACACTAGACTGAAGTTGCTAGACTTCTCTACCATGTATCCACACGTGCCTTGAACAGTAGACACCGACACTTTAAAATAGAACCTACATTTTTTGACCATATCAAGAACAAGCCGTCGTTTAGCGGCCGCAGTGTTTATTAATTGTATTTAAAAAAAAGGAAAAGTTATAAAAAGCACACTTGGTTAACTGGGAACTGGGCCGAAGAGTGGATCGCAAAGAGAAATGTGAGTCACTATTTTCTGAAATGAAATTTATGAAAAATAATTTTAGAAATAGGATGATGGATTAATCAAGCTCTGCATGCGTACTTTTAAAAATAACAAAGTATAATCCAGATATAAAATCCTTAACATCTCATATGCAGACAACAAAAATCACATTAAAAACAAATGTTTATGTCTATTTGCAAAACAGTTGCTTGCTTGCTTTGAAAGAGCGAGATCTAGGACGCGGTTTTCCAAGCATCTCTATGCACTTAGGCCATATGGCCCATTGTACACCCTAACTAAGAATTTTGCCTATCTGGGGTAATTCCAACTCCAATAGTGCTTTTTAACGTGTCACACATCGCAGTGGCATGGGACCTACGGCTTTACTTCTCATCCGACAGAAGGCGCATTTTCAGATTTTTCCCCGCTAGAAAAATCTCGCCGACCTCAGCCAAGTTCGAACCCGCGTCCCTCGGATCTAAAGGCAAACCACTAACCACTAGACCACCGAGGCCGGCTGTAAAACATTTAAATTACTCTTAATAAATTATAACAGATGTAATTTTTAAAATCATACCATATTAATAAAATTGTTTAACAAAAATGTTTCTTTCTTTGTTTATTGAATTATAATAATTGTTTTCTCGTAAGTGAATGGAAAAGAAAAAATATAAAATAAAAAAGCAAGAAAAGAGAAAAATACAAGAATGATAATTTGTGTTAAACAATTTTAGTGTGGCACGTTAGTTATTTCATAAAGATTATTTATAAGTTTGTGGCACGGACAATGAAAAAGGTTCGCCATCCCTGCTCTACGCAATAAATTTCCACCATGCCGGTACACCTAGCTCGAGTCTCGACACGCCGAGAAACAAGTGTTCCCACAGCGGTCTACCAACTTGCGACAGCGATGTCTAGACATCAAATGTCCGATCTAGCGACACAGCTCTAGATGGTGTACATACGACGACACTCGATCTATAGACTTTATCTAGACACTAAAATGTCTCCGTGTGTACGTAGCATTACAAACTTGGTTAGATCAATGTAGAATAAAAGTAAACAACGATAATTCCACGCAAATTACATTTTCTAAAAGGCGAAACATCTGTCCTCAAGTTACCATCAACAATATGCCTATGTCAATAAAAACCGAAGTGGAATACCCGGAGTCAGTGTATATAGATGGAAAGCTAATTTACCAGTGACTCACAAAAGCAAAACGTCAATAACTCAATCTAAAAGCGCCGGCCTCGGTGGTCTAGTGATTAGCGCATTTGCTTTTAGATCCGAGGGACGCGGGTTCGAACCTGGCTGAGGTGGGCGAGAGTTTTCTAGCGGGGAAAAATATGAAAATGCGCCTTCTGTCGTATAAGAAGTAAAGCCGTATGTCTCGTGCCACTGCGATGTGTAACACGTTAAAAATCATTACTGGAGTTGAAATTACCCCAGATAGGCAAAATTCTTAGTTAGGGTGTACAATGGGCCATATGGCCTAAGTGCATAGAGATGCATGGAAAACCGCGTCCTAGATCTCGCTCTTTCAAAGCAAGCAAGCAAGCAAGCAAGCAATCTAAAAGCAAAAAATATATACTGGCTAATCGGATGAAAATCACAGCTGACCAAACATAATAAGCTACTACTATATCAAGTCACCGTCATTATGAAGACCTTACATAGTAATAATCCATAACAATCAATTAATACCTGACCTCTATAACCAACACTTATTAGACAGAAGTTTGAACCGACAAGATCTTATTGAGTGAACTCTGGTGACCCATGAGCGGATGGTGCCCATCTTAGGTCATTTACCAGTTGTACTATACTATTTACTTATCGCGCTGCAGATAACTTGAAGAGATTGTAAATACGCATTTCAAATTTTAAAAAATTATAAAGTAATACAAATTTAAATTTATTTTGTACGTTCTGATAAACTCATTTCGTTTGTTTATATATTAATTATTTTATTACAGAAGTATCAATTTATTCACCCAAAAATGTCCCCTTTCTTCTAATTGAACATTGTTTTTATTGGCATCGTCGAAAAATATGTTGGTTGTAGTTCGACGTTCTGCATTATTTCTAATTGTAATTGAAGTAACACTTCCCGTTTCTATTTGCATATTCCCAATAATAGAACACAACATATAATTATTTGCTGACAAAGTTTAATAGCGATTGGAAAATTGTCACATTAAATGGGTTTAAATTCTTAAAATATCGTACAGCTTCTGCTGGTACTACTAATTTTTCAGTCACTTCTAAATGCTATATTTTAAAAGTGTTTTGATGTTATACAGTTTGCATTATGTGGTCAAGCAAAGGTCTATCTCGTGAAGAAGCTTTGAAGTATTTGCAAGAGCTACAGGCATTGTCAGAAAATAAAAGTGGTTCGATTTCTATTTCAAATACCGATGATGACTATTACCCTGGTAGCTATAGTAGTGATAATGCTAGTGAAACAGAAAATCTTTCTGAAAGTGATGACACTAATGAATTGGAGAAATTTAGTGGATAAAGCGGTGAAGTGGGTCACTTATCTAATGTTTTATGTTCACCATCTACGAGTTCGTTAACTCCTGCATATGCATCACATGCAAAAAAATCTTTACGCTCGTTGTCCTCTATCGTCAGTCTACTTCACGATGCAGAGAAATGAAACCAAAAATGTTAGCCGAGCTAACAAACGAAAGAGATCATGTTCAACTTCTGTGAAAGTGGGCAGTAAATAAATAACAAGTAATGGGACACTTTGGGATGCTACTGAAGCTGGTGTTCATCCTCCAGGAAGAACTGCCCAAAGAAATATTCTTCGACAATCGTCTGGGCCTCCTGCGTATGCCGAACAGGAAACAAATATTGACTTGATTAGACTTTTTAGCGCTTATTTATAAATGAACCCATGCTGAAGCTAATAAAGGATTGCACCGAAGAAGAAGCGCATAGACAAATAGGAAATGATACATGTTGCGTTTCTCTGCAAGAATTATATGCATTTATTGGTATTTTATATGCTCGTAGAGCCTATGCAACTCGAAATCTAGAAGTTTATACCTTGTAGTTCAAGCCTTGGGGTCCTCCATTTTTTCAAGAATCGATGTTTCGAAATAGATTTCGGAAAATCATGAGATATCTTAGATTTGATAAAAACTGAACTCGTCAGTTACGGTTAGAAACAGTTCAGTTTGGCTTAATGTCGAAATTATGGAATAAATTTATATGTACACAGCTCTAAAATTTGTTATACTTCAGGTACATTTATTACAGTCGACGAACAATTATTTCCCACCAAGTTAAGATGTGGATTTCTAGAATTTATGACAAATAAGCCTGATAAATTTGGAATAAAGTTTTGGATGGCTACAGATACACGTACTGAATATGCTTATGTTAAATGTTTTCCCTTATTTGGGTAAAGATGAAACTCGTCCAACCGATCAGACGGTTGCTGAAACGTTGTACTGAGGCTTTCAGAACCATACTTCAATAAAGCTCTAAATTTAACAACAGATAACTTTTTTATCGGACTACAATTAGCTGAAACGCTTGCGGCTAGTAATGCTACATTGGTAGGAACAATGAATCGCTCTAGAAGACAAGATCCAATTAAAAAAAAAATAACACAGAACGATTATATGATACCATCCTTCCACAAAAGTAATGAGTGCACACTAACTGTCAAGCAAACCATAATAGTAACGTTCTTCTACTTAAGTACTTTACATACTTCAGTGGGAATTGGTAGCGATGCAAAAGAAAAGCCGTAAACTTAAACCCAATATGTAAGCTGAATTTAATAGGAGTGGTAGTCCTTACTGCTACACAAATCCAAGATGGCTTAGGAACAAATGTAAATAAACATTTCGTCTCGTTTGTTCAGCGTATTAGTAAGAACTTTCTAGAGTCCCACCTGACAACAATAATTACAGATTACAAGAACATTTTAATGGATTTATGCTAGGAAAATTTTATTATCACAATAATTGTTGTTTCAGTAATTCTTGTACACAACTCCGACGATAAAAGTACCCTCAGATTCATGACCTTTATAGTAACTAATGTAAATAAAGCAAGTGTTTCCAGTGGAAGCAAAATGCTCATATAAAGGAAGCTAGTTACATTATAGTAAGTGATGACACTACAAAGATAACTTTATCTTTATTCGTAGAGTAGATTGATCACAGTATTATAACATGATAATTGTTGAATAGCTTTTTAGTCTTGTACAAATCTTGGAACTGTCTTGTCCAGTCATGTTTGCAACGAGATTGCTGTACGTCTCCCTTAAAGGCAGAAATAAAATTTTTAAAAAACTATATCGGATTATATTAGGTAGCTATATACATACTTTTGGAATAATAGTAGGAATTTTTACTTCAAGATATGGAATTGCGCAATAGTTATTCGATTTCAATGAAACTAACCTGAAACATATCACTTTCTTCCAAAGCCGCTAGTAAGAAAGAACATTATTAAAAATATGACAAACTTATGTTTCTGTCTCTAGAATTTACTCTCTGGTTTTTAGTTGCAGCAAATACATTGCAGTTTCGTGGGCGGGGAAAGAATGACAGAATACATCAATGACGTACTAAAAACTTTTAAATTTAAATAATTATGCTACTACATTGCATGTGTAGCTATGTTTTAAAAATTCCAAAAAAAAACCGCAACTCATTTCTTGGCAGTTATAACATAACCAACCTTTACATATATGACATTTATTTCACTTCATGTATTACCAAATTAGTGAAATCAACTATGATTACAGCACCTTCCATGGCCTACATTGCCCGCTATAATGGTTCTGCTGTAGAGATTTTAAATTTTCTTACAATCCCCGTAACAGAATATTCAACTTAAAATTGTATAAATGTCTCAGAAAACCAAGCTTCTTCTCCAAGACCATAGCCAATTTCTCTGTTATTTACAGGAGGCACAGGGCAGGGGGTGCTCAGCCTAACATGCGAAGGGGAGGGTGTCATTAGTGTCCACTCCCCCTAGTAAAAGTCAGTCGATGCCATCCAGACATTAACGTTGTATTCATAATAATAATAATAATCATTCAACGTAGGCGCATTTTTGATGCAACCTCTACCGACTGACTACCTCCCGAATGATTGCTAGGGGAATAATGATTAAACATCCTGGGTATATGAGTAACATTATCTACTCATACAACTACTCATATTCACTACATATGTAGGCAACCAACTATACAGAAAACTAAATGTTTAGAATTTAAATTTTTGTAAGAAAAACAAAAGCATACTGTGGCCAAAACAATCAAATTAATTCAATGTTAAAAAATATAATTAGTCTTTATTTAGTGTCTTATTGCGTTTTCAAACAACCATGCAGAGTAACGACGAAAAAGCGGATGATTCACGTTTGTACCACTTTTCGTTTCTTTTGATAATATTTTCCGTATTTACTGCTACTATTTTAATAATGTTAGTGAATTTTAAGCATGGTCATAATTTGAATACTTTATATAGAAATTATACTTCCTTCTTATTAGATTCCATGTTTGACAAATTTAGGAAACGGGGATTGCTTTATGATTAGGTTTTGTATAATTTTAAAGTTTACGTGTGTTCTGTTCTAACTTTAAAAATTTGCGTTTCTGTATTGTGTATTTTTAAATTTAAATTTTCTAACTAATTCTCTAATAGGTATCATTATCAAAAATGTCAAATTTAATTGGATGTAATTTGTATATGAGTTCTGTGTGGAGTACCTTTATATGTGCAAGCTATCTATAATTCTGAACCATTTCTTTCATTTTTCCTTCAACCATCTAAGTTTAGCATTTCTGATGATCTCAATTATGTAATTTTTGGTTTTTATCTTAATGTTATTTAACACAAAAGATATAACTAACGATTTGTTAAAATTAGGTATTTACAAATTAAACTGTTCACATTGTAATTATGTATAAATAGGTCAAACAATAAGAAATTTTAATACTAGATACAAAGAACACATATGGTCATACAAATACAAACACCCAGAAAAATCCAACTACACTAAACATTTTTTAGAACACAATCACAGATTGCCGTCAAATAATATAATAATATTTTTATAATTTGTGATGGTAAAAAGTAAATTGGATATACTCGAGGTCATTCAGATTTACAAACACACTTTAACCAATACATCCTTAATAAATAAAGAAATTGTGCTCATAAATTTCACGCTATTCGAAGTTCACGAATAGAAGACCAAAGTCAAGTCTGAAATCAAGATCTAGTGTGCCGTTTCTCTAATTACAATTGTTTACAATTAATAATTTCATGTCGAAATACGTATAGAAGATGAAAAGCAAATAAAAGCTGTTGAAATAGTGACTAATATATACGTATATATTTTATAATATAAATATGAATTTCAAAGAAGTAAGGCAACAGAAAACAATTAATGTAATACATTCAAAGCCTGGCGCTCTTACCACTGAGTCATCCCAGCCCTCATGAACAATTATTGAAACCATTTTGTGTACAGTGAGTACAAACTCTGTTGGCCGTTGATTTTCTACAGATTGCAATTTCGGTTGTGGCTCCTAGAGCAATGCAATTATGTTAATTTTCATCGTAGCGTCTTTTTAACCGACGAAGGAAATCCTTCAAGACATGTAGTAACGAATACTCACAATAATCATCAATAAACATTTTCTTATAATGTTTAGGTCGGCATTACAGATAATTACTTGAATGGACTAAGATGATTGCCACCGACATTTAATGATAAACATTTTATGTAATTTTTGGTAAAAGAGCTAGCAGTATTGCCGAAGGAAGTCCCATGTTAAACGCACCGTAATATACGGTTCATTCACGAAGAAGAATTTTTGAACAGTAATTATTCTAACTATTGGATTGTTAGAGCAGAACAGTGTGTATGGTCTACACGCTCTTCTGTTTGCAGTCCGTGTAACTTATCTTATTTTATGCAAATAATTAAAAATATTTTTTATGAAACTTCGAAATGTACAAGATCTTCGAGATCGCATTGTGCATTGTTTTAAATTGAATATCAATACTCCTGGTATTTGTTGTCCAGGGCTGTCAGTTCGAGCACTTGATATCAATAACACTTTCTAAGTATCTTCGTACTTCGTCTTAAATTTTGGTATTCGTTATTACTTGAATTTCAAGTGTGCATAACTTCTTAGAGAATCTGTTCCGGGCGATGTTTATGAGAATTACTATCTTAAGTTGTGAAAAACTTCAGCAAAGTCATTCAGTATACTGAATAAACATACATTTCATATACTTTAGAATAATATAATAATCATCTTGTAAATATATTGCTGAAAAAATCATACATTTCCTTAAAGTCTTAAAGTAAAAGCTATATGTTTGAGAGAGAAGAAAGTACATAATTTGATAGCCTGTAACGTGAAAGCTCATTCAAACCTCAGAATTTGTATTTGCACACATCTCTGTACTGCACTACGTATCTACCAATATTATCAAAATAGGTGATATAATGGTTCAAACATTGGATGGTTCATCCAATGTATCGGTTCGATACATGAATGGTCAAAAATATCTGAACGAAAAATAAATGTACGTAACGATTTGAACCAGAGAAGTTCAGTTGTATGCAAATGCATGTTACGTTCAATTGAAGCACTTCAGCTGTGAATTCTCTTTTACAGGATGTACGTAATTTTTCTTGGGAAATAACAATACATCAGTAAACATGAATGCAAAGGAAAACCATGTTAAACATTCAGTAGACTTTATATAATTGTTTGAATACCTTAAACTTAAACTCACAAGCATTAAATGTTTCAACTGTCTTATGGTAACTAGTAATTTTACTTACTCACTTAATAAAAAGTTTTTATCATTTAGTCTTAAGTGTATTGTTAAGTAAAATGTGTTGTGTTTACAGATATGTAAATTTATTTGGTCAAACCGGTTGCTATCTACTATTATTAGAACTTTAGGATTTGAAATGGAAGCTTCGGCGAGAACCCAAGCTAACGGGCAATCTAAAGAACTGTATGTACTTGTTTGATATTTACCCTATATTTAGTATATTTCAATGTAATTTTACTTTTCCAGGAAATGTATCACAACAGATAAAGTAAATGGATTGAATAACTGGATGTTGCTGTTCCTAACAATTTTCATTTTTCATTATGTGATTGATAACATAATAACGTAAGTTTTGTAGTTTTAGCAAAAAATAATGAATATTTATTATATAGGTAGCCAACAGATTTTATTTATATGGGTCGCAGGCGTTTCGTTAATCCGTCTTTTTGAAAAATGTTTAGTCATTTTTAAATACGTCGTCATTTTGAATAAACATCGACTATTTTGCAATGTGGTGAGTTTCAGTCATTTTGCAAAATATCATACTGTTTTTAGGCAAACTGAACAAGTTGATTTTATGTCACGGTGAGTGCATAATTTAGGTTTTTTGTTAAATGATTTTAACAAGCCACGAAACACAACAGGAATTGGAATCCGAAATAACACATACAACGAAAAAACAACTATATAGTTGTGAATGTCGTGAGAATAATAAAGACAAATTGTGTTTCTTGTGTAACCAAGAAAAACAAAATAATAAGAAAGAAAAGACGCACATGAATGGCAAAAAAACTGCAAAAAATTTTTTGAATTTTTAAGCAAAAAAATGTAAGCTTCTTTTTCTTCTTCGTAGTTTAGGTTCACACCTATTGAGGACTGGCATTTTCTTGTGAGATGGAGTTCCAGCTTTCGCGGTGTCATTTACGTGGTCTACCTGTGTTTGGTTTTCCGTTTCTTGCTATTTTAATGATACGGTTATCTTCCATTCGCATTACGTGTTCATTCCAGAATCTTCGTCTTTGTCGAGTCCATCTCACTACGTCTTCTATTTCTACATTCCTTTCTTATATCGCTGCCTCTAATTCTTTCTAGCAATGTGTGTCCTGTTATTGTTCTTAGTACCTTCATTTCAGTTGTTCTTACTGTGCTTTTCGGTTTAGATGTGGCAGCTCTCGTCTCGGCGGCATAAGTCATTATGGGTCTTACACAGGTTTTATAAATTTTTACTTTGCTGTCAATAAGCATGTTTCTATTTTTCCCTACAGTATTTAAACACCCAGATATTTAGGCGGCTTTATTTGTTTGTGATCGAGCTTGCGTGTACAAGTCGCTGTGGCTCGTGATTTCAAAGCTCAGATATTTGAATTTCATAACTTGTTCTTTCGGTTGGCTGTCTACAACAAGTTTGCATCTTAGGGGTTCGCTGGATATCGTCATACTTTTCATGTTTTGCACGGCTCATATTATATTTTTCTGCTGTTAGTTTAAACTTGTGTAATAGTTGTTGAAGGCCGTTTTCAGTTTCAGAGAGAATTATAGTGTCATCGGCGTAGCACAATATCTTTATTTGATCTCCACCCATTCGATGTATATTACCTGTTATCTTGATTTTCTCAATGATTTTTTCATTATGATATTGAATAGCGTTAGGCATTCGTATGCTGGTTTACAAAATTCTAAAGCCTTCTCGACAATCTGACGGATAATAAAAATCGCGTCTATGCAGGACCGGTTATTTTGGAAGCATTGTTGTTCTTCACTAAAAGGTATTATATTATTTATTCTTCTTTTCGTGATACTTGTGAACAGTTTTAATATTGAACTTAACTAAGATATTCCCCTGTAGTTGGCAGGGTCTTTTCGTTCACCTTTCTTAAAAATTGCGATGGTGATACCAAATCTCCATTCTTCCGGGATATCAGTGGTTTCTCTGATCTTATGGAACAGTTTTATGATTTCTTTTATTGCAGAATCTCCGCCATATTTTATTAACTCGTTGGGTATTTCATCTATATTTTGTCTTCCTATTGTTTAGTTTTGCAATGGCCTTGTTTGCTTCTTCTTCTGTAATTGTAGTTTATTTAGTTTCTTTATCGCTCTGTTCTATTTCCTCTTCACCAGTATCATCTGTTTCATTATTACTATATTATTCTTTAAAATATGCTACCCATTGTGCTTGACCTATTTTACCGATTTCCACATATTCACTGATTGGTTTTTCATACCTCTTAACATTCTACACACTTTTTTTGGGCGCCGTATAGATGGTTTTCCGCGTCTTTCATAAATTTAAGCCAATATTCCTTCTTAATTTCTCTTATTTTCCGATTTACTTGGTTTCTCAATTCAACGTAATGACCGTAGGTGTTATCCGATTTATTACATCTATATGTTATATTTGCTTTTCTTTTTAGTTCTGCAAGTGTTTTGATCTCTTCGATGAACCAAGGTTGGGGGTTAGGCCTTGAGTTCATATTCAGATATCGGATCCCAAGAGCCTCTTCTGCAGACTTGTTGTTCACGCTTAATTTTTTCTAGGCTTGTTGAATGTTATTTTGATCTTTTATCTAGTTTAATGATATTTTTTACCGCAGTCTGTTTTGGTACAGTGCACGTATGCAATCGTCCGTTATAAGTTCAATTTTTAGCTTTGCTGCCTTCTGGTGAAATACCTAAACTAGACTACTGGCTACTAGATGTTCAAAACGTCTTGGGAACAGTTATAGACTACGACAAAGCAGTTTTATGTATATATATATATATATATATACATATATATAAGATTTCCTTCTAATGAAATTCAACCATGTGGAGAACTGTACTGGAAGCCATTCCATAAAGCAACAATAAGTTTGAATAAAGCTATTTCTTGTCGATCTAAAATAAGTCGTTGTTCAGTTGACCTAAAAGCACTAGGACATTGTACAAAATGGCTAAAACTTGGCCATTACATTGCAATAGCGTCGATGTTTGTTCAAAATGACTAGACATTTTGCAAAACGACGGATTACGCGAAACGCATGCTTATACATTGTTATGTTATTTTAGCTATGGAATTATAAAAACTCCAATTGAACTGACGTATGATTTCATTGAATTTATGCAAGTAAATTGGTGGTATTTTGCAATGACGATGTTTAGTAAGTGCATATTGCTGTTATTATTATTATTAATACTTAATAAGCAGAAGATCTTCAGGCAAGTAGATGAGATGGGAAGTTAAACTGGCTACTCCAAAATCCACATTTATTGAAAACATCTACTAAATAACTTAATCAAAATTAGATTTGCAATGATGTACCTGGCACCTGTTTAAGATGGAGATCATTACATACCAAATATTACTTCGGCATAAACAGGTTTCCGTGTTATACAGCGCCCTGTCTATAAAGAAAAGCAAACTTCCACAAACCGGTTTTTTTTTAATTTAAGCGGATGTCTAATTTAATTAATTAGAATAGAAGTAGATTGTTTTCTGAATTTTCTGTAACAGTGACGCATTCGTTTCCATTATTGTACGTTCCAACAGTTTTTCCAAAAGTATTTTCTATTCTTTGTACATATTCTTTTAGCACTGTAACGCTTCAATGCATTAGCTAAAGAAGATATTTTTACGCTTTTTGCAGTATTTGTCCCTAAAACATACAACGCCTATTTGCACAAACATAATTATTCAGTCAAATTAGTTTTTGTTTAGTTCGGGTGCTTCATTATCGTATCGATCATTATTTTTAATTGTCCTAGTATACTAGAAGACCTCTGGCTATATAAATATATTCTTGTAGTACTATGTACACCAATTTCGTTAATTTCCCATTAGGGGCTGCAAGGTCATTATTCCTTGGGATAGATTCAGTTCTTCAACTTCTTCATTGTCTCCAAACATCTCGCCTTTTTGAAACAGTTCCTTAGTTTCGTAGTTGGTGATTACATTTATTTGTAATATGCTATCCAACTAACACCGTCCAAAACCGAATTTTTGCTAAATAATTCGTCGGAATTCCATGCCCCTATATGAGTATTAATTATTACCACGCATATTTATTTCAAAATTTTGAATATCTCTTTGATTCGTTGGTTGCAATATGCTAATGGTACTGGGCGGCAGATAATATATGTTAATATTTGATAAATGCAAATAAGAAAATGAGGATAACTTTTTTTGTTTTTGGACTCAGACTTGAGCCATTCATCCAT
>JABXWE010006219.1:0-13500 GCA_014611495.1 Limonius californicus | reverse complement strand
TGCTTTTTTACATAATAACTAGAAATGTATAAACCATTATAATCTAAAATAAAGTACCTTCAGCTATACAATTATATACTTCTAATCTAACTTTTGAATATCTGCCAATCTCTAGAAAGCTGACAAACTCTTCATCATGGTGTATGTATTCGGAAGTCGTTTTACGAACTTGAATATGATTATTTTTAAGGTGTGGAGCATACACTCTAATCTAGTGCTAACTAGATTCTCGTCGAACAGTTTGTACAGATATATTTATTAAACATTTTGAAACAACTTGAAAAGACTTCATCCAGGTTTGTTAAGGAACTGGAATGCAGGCCTCCAGGAATCTGCAGTGAAAGAGTAAAAAAAAACTTACAGGATGTTCATAATTCCTGTCCTTCTTAACTTATGCATTTAGAAGATAGGTGATGTATTTTTGGTACATAAAAAGCACCTAAAACCCCCTTAAATAGGAATATTTACTTAATTATATCTTCTTTGCGTGAAGTAATAGCAGCTACATATGTTCATGCAAAAAATTCCTATATTTTGTTAAATTACTTTCATATTCTTACAATACAATATAAATTTCATATTAGTAAGCAAGGCTTCGTTCAGTGTCTCAAAGAGTAGTGCGATCTACATTCAAACTCTATAAATTAACTTAGTTTACAGGATCAACTAAAAATAATAAACTTTCAGTTTTTTTTCTATTAAATTTCTTATTTTTTTAGATCTTAGATATTAGATTTTTCAGTGGTAACAAGAGTGTCGGAATATATAGTATGCGGATGTATTATCGGAAGGTAATCTACCCTGAACTACTATTTCGAAAATTACTCTAGACAAAGACATATGGATGGAGTAGGTGCCTACTCGAAGAAAAACAAGCATTTACATGATTAGGTAGCAGGTACGCATATTTACAGATTATGCAACTTACATTTCGATATAGCTGGTTAGCTGTTTAATAAAACGTCAATAATCAAATTGAGGAACTATTCGGAGGACCCGTAAAACGGTCGGTCCCGGTTGCCATACGAAAATATTTCAAAATCGTAAACTATGTAGTGGACCTTATTTTTCCTTTTGGACGAGTTTGGTTAGCCTCCTGCCTCAATTTAATGTAAGTAAAGCTATTGGTCTATAAATAGAAGACGAAACTGAGAAGTACCGGTTGCAGTAGTATTTATGACAGCAATGGTGGTATTCTTACGTGGCACATCGACGATCCGTGGTAAGTTTGATAATTTTAAATACATATAACAATAGTTTTTGACTGTGTAAGTCGGCTTGGGATGAAACAAATTACAGGAATCACAAAATTTTTTGTTACAAACTAGTTCGTGTAAACTGCAATTTGTGCGGTCAAAGCTGCCCAAAAATGTCGTTTAATTCGGTGTACAGGCCATCCATAAAAATACTAATTAATATTCAATATAAGTTAACAATTAATAATGAGCTAAAAAAAGGTGAAAATGGATTTACCTAGACAACAACCTATTCCTATCTTTTTTCGGTGAAAAACTCTGAAACTGAAAAACCATTAACTTTTGCTTTCAACAATATGCCATAGATCTTAAAAGTGTCAGCCTTCTATTTGTGCTATATTCGCTATAGATATTTTAATGTAAAATGAATGGTATTTGCTTTTTTTAAGATAAACAGTGAACTGTCAACTTTTCTCCTGAGGGTGGGGGAGGCAGAAAACGCCTTTTAAGCTTCTTGCGGTGTTTAAGTACAATTTACCACGAATTCAATTCACCTTTGGCCATACATTTATTTACTTCTAAGCTAACATTTGAATCTCTGTTAATCTCTAGAACGTTGACGAACTCTTTGTTCGTTATGTGCTGCCTGTATGTACGTTTTCTGAAGTCGTTCTACAGACTTGAATATAGTGAGTTTTAAATTATGGAACATAAAGTCCAATGTAGTGATAACTAGACCCCCCACGACAGTTTGTGAAGATCTATTTATTAAACATTTTGAACTAACTTGCAGACTTCGTCCAAGTTTGTTAAGTAATTCGAATGCAGGCTTCCAGGAATCTACAGAGATATATTACAGAAATATCGTCATCCCTATGATTGTTAGTTTATGCATTTAGAAGATAGGTGATGTATTTTCGGTATACAAAAAAGCACCTTAAAACCTTTTTGAATCAGAATATTTACTCAATTGCATCTTCTTCATCTGTTCATGAGGAAGATTTCTACTTTGTTAAATAACATTTGTATTCTAACAATACAATATTTTTAAATTTCATATTAGTGAGCAAGGCTTTGTTCAGTATCTCAAAGACTAGTGTGATCTACATTCAAACTCTATAAATTAGCGCTTTTTAAGTTGGGTGCCTGGTGTAAGCTTGCTCTTATTATTATTTAGAAACAACAGAGTTGCAGAAGAAAATTTATTTGTTCATAGTAAATTTGACAAGTTGTGAATCGACAAGATAGAGCATTAAATGTAACGCCATTCAGTATTTTACACTTGGGTTATATTAAAAAGAGGCTTAAACCCGCAAATGTATAATAATAATCATGCTTTAAATGTTTCTTTCGTTAATAGAATCATCCTTTATTATTGCTCTTAATTTTTTAACAGTTATTGTAATGTTATTGTTTGTTGTTTTACACTTTTAAATTACTGATAATTTTGGTTACACTTTCCTACTGCTTTTGTCTCGAGTTATTATCATGGTGAAGAGATCAAAATTATACATCAAAAGTGATTTCGCACGACATTTTATATTAAACGGAAAATTCTCATAAGTTCTAAATTACTCAAATTAAAATTTTCTGGTAGATTTGTTTCGTGAAACTATAATGTCTTCTTTTTATTTCTTTGTACTCTATTATGAGAAAATGGGCATGTTCTGTTACTTGCGAGAATGAACCTAACAAACCTTAATCGATACAAATACAGTCATTTATTTTTTATTTGCTGTTATTATTCTACCATCAAAAAATAATTTGTCACAGTTTACTCTGAAGAAACGGTTACTCTTCCATCACTTGTGAAAGTAAATTGATGATATCTTCTATTAAGGTTAATCAAAGAGGTGTTCTTTCCAAAGACAGAGTTGATGGTTATCACCTTAATATTTAATGGTATATCGAATGCTTATCAGAGCTTTGAAATTTGTCAGTGTCTTGTCTTTTACAATATGAAAACTATACAGAAAAGTCTCAATTTAAAATATTAATTTTCAGCCTCTACAGATCATTAGAGATCAATTATACATTTTTACTATAAAGCCAAATAGTCTTTGAAATATTAAACAATTCCTCTCAATTGAGGGTCTATTAAAGTACCATAAAATTAGCGTTTTCTGTTGCTACCGCAGCTACGTCAATAGGCAACTTTTCAACTTGGTGGTTTTCTTAAATTGTAGACAACTTGTGCAAGATCGAAATAAAGTCAATAAATTAACGAAAAAACTATAGAAACTAATAAAAAAAATTGCTGAATGTAGTGCAAAATACTCTAAAATCAGTTTACGTTTACGATATATGTAGACTTGATTTAGCAAAATTGTTTTATCTTACTACAAACTACTATGCTTTAAGAATGTAATCCACACAACACCTATGTCAAGATTTATCTACTTTTCTTAAAATCAAAACATTGCCAAGATTCTCTATCTAATTTATTTTGAGGTGTATCATACGCATTGACTTTATACAGGGTTTTTCAACGAAAAGTAGCCACCCTCAGTATCTTTCAAAACAATTTTTTGGTTGAAAATCGCCAAGACATGTCAACAAAGATAGCAAAGGGGACATCTTTTTACCTAAAATCCGAACGTCTGTCATCAACCCCTTATGCGTCACAGCCACCCCCTCTAAAATTTCAAATGGCATCATACCATGTGTGGCACATCGTTGGAAAGGTTATTTCATAAGGAATTCATTGTACTATTTATTTTTTTATTCGCCTGAAATTGAGACATAAAAAAAATTTAAAAACTATATTATGTTTATTTCGGTTAAGCTGCTGAATATAACAGTACCTAGATGCTTTTGTCTCATCTTTTGTTTTTTCATCTGTCAGTCAACATTCAGTTCATTCTGAATATTATAAAAGTGTCAACATAGTCTACACCACTGCCGAAAGAATCGAGATTGTGCATTTTTGTTTCAAAAATAACGACTGTGCACGAGCCGCAGCGCATGCGTTCAATGACATTCATCCCAAAAAATTCATTCGCCGTCAGTATGTTATAAAGTTGATGCAAAAATTCATGGAGACTGGCTCAGTGACAAACAGCAAACATCAACCAGAAAGACCAATTATTAATGAACATGTTGAAGTTGCTGTTTTGGGACACGTTGCAATGGATAACAATCAATCTTCAAATCAACTTTCCCAGGCATCGGGGGTTTCAACAAGCAGTGTATGGAGAATTTTAAAAAAGCACAAATTTCACCCATACAGGATAAAACTTGTTCAAGAACTAAACGAAGACGACAATGATTGAAGACTACGGTTTTGCGAAATTATGTCTAATAATCTATTGAACAACGTGAACTTGTTGTACAATATCTGTTTCAGCGATGAGTGTACGTTTTTTGAACGGAGAAGTCGACAGGCATAACTGTAGGTATTGGTCAGACACGAATCCGCATTTGTTTAGGGAAACCCATACCCAATATCCCTAGAAACTTAATGTTTGGGCAGGTATTCTAGGAAATCACATCGTTCGCCCGTTTTTTATTGACGGTATTTTGAATGGCGCTATTTACCTTGAGCTTCTTGACTTCTTCTTCTTTGATTTTGGTTATTTTCGTCAAGTTATTGAGCTTCTTGACACCCGCGTATAACAGAACTACTGGTAAATACAAAAATTTGGTTGAAAATGAACTAGTTTTCCAGCAAGATAGTACACTTCCTCACTATGTTGTTCCCGTTCGAGAACTTTTGAACAATCGGTTTCCTGGACGATGGATTGGAAGACGTGGTCCCATCGAATGGCCGGCTAGATCACCCGACTTGTCTCCGTTTGATTATTTCTTATAGGGGCATTTGAAATCCAAAGTATATGCAACACAGCCGGCCAACATCGAAGATCTTAGGTAGAGAATAACAGAAGAACGTCGAGAATTGAAACCGCAAGTTCTTGCAAATGTTCGTTCTCTCTTTCAAAGTCGTCTGTAGTATTGTATGGAAGTTAACGGAAGTCATTTTGAACAATTACTTTAACGGTATTTGTTCTATTCAGCAGCTTAACCGAAATAAACAAAATATAGTTTTTAATTTTTTTATGTCTCAATTTCAGGCGAATAAAAAAAATAAATAGTAGAATGAATTCCTTATGAAATAACCTTTCCAACGATGTGCCACACATGGTATGGTGCCATTTGAAATTTTAGAGGGGGTGGCTGTGACGGGTATGGGGTTATTGACAGACGTCCGAATTTTAGGTGAAAAGATGGCCCCTTTGCTGTCTTTGTTGACGTGTCTTGGCGATTTTCAACTAAAGAATTGTTTTAAAAAATACTGAGGGTGGCTACTTTTCCTTGAAAAACCCTGTATACGCCTGCCTCCATAGACCTTTCTATTGTTTTCTCGCGCATATTTCCTTTTAGAAAACGGAGGCATACTTGCCACGTTGAAAAATGAGAGTTTGCCTTGGCTTTGTACTATATACTCTGCTTCGGTACATGCCTCGGTTTTTGAGCTGTCCTTGTACCAGATTGGGCTTCCAGGAGGAAAGTCCTGTCTAGGTGCTCCCCACTCTATTCGATCCTGTACTATTTATTACCTTGAAGAGTGTACTTGTTGGGTGTTTTGGCGTCATATGGTCCGCTCATATGTCATACATGGGACCTCCAACGTGATTAACCTCGTGCGTTCAGTACCTGCACGTAGGTTGTACTGTGAGCTCTGTAATCTATATAGTCCCAATATAGCCTTCCCCCTAATCACTAATTGCAGGGGAGAAAGGTCAAGGAGGGATTCCATTGCAGTGGTGGGCGTTGTTCTCACTATCCCAATGATGCCTAGACAGGTTAGTCTTTGAATCTTGCCTAGTCTTAGTTTGGCTGTTTTCTTCGTTAACGTTGGGCCACCACGCCAAGGCTGCATATGTTATTACTGGTCTGACTACTCTGGTATGTAGCAGTACACCATACTTGGTCTAAGACTCCATGATTTGTTACAAGCGCGTCTAACTACCGCGAAGATGATTTCCGCTTTTCTGATGACTTTCCTTATGTGTTGGTTCCAGGTAAGCTTGGAGTCTAGGATTTACTCCCTAAGCACTTTACCTCTCCCAACAGGTGGTTTAGTTGGCCGCCTAATTGAAGAAGACCCAGACCCTCTTGATTCCTCCTTCTCGTAAATGGTGGTTTTTAGGGGACTGACCTTTAAGCCGTCCCCTTCTGTCTACCTAGTTACTACGTTTAGGGCCATTTGCATACGTTCCCTGATTGTATTAAGGAATCTCTCTTCTACTAGAATGACCAGGTTATCCGCGTATCCTAGGGTCGAGGAGTCTTAATTGTTGGGCGTTACTAGCCAGTCCGTCCATGACGAGGTTACACGGCAGATGGGAGAGGACTTCCCGTTGCGGACATCCCCCTGGCACCCGGACTGCCAGCGCCTCCTACAGTAGCGAGTAGACCACCCTACCTCTGAGCATGCAGTCTTTCCACCTGCATCACATCACCTCCAGACCCAGATTTCTCATGGCTATTATGATTTAACATGCATTATCAAAGGCTCCTTCCGTGTTCAGGAATACCCTTATTTTCCAACGCTTTTCCGCCCTTCTAACTAGGCGGTGGAGTGTTGTTCTGTTGATAGCCCGCCGTGTATACAAATTGCTCGCGGTATAGTGGACTACTTACTAGCACATTGTCCTTGCTATGTCTGTCGAACAACTTTTCCATTGTCTTAAGTACAAATGACATAAGACTAATGGGCCTGTAGGCCTTTGCCTGAGAATAGTCAGCCCGACGATTCTTTGGTATGAAAATCACCCTGGTTAGTCTCCACATTCTTGGGAGGCACTTCAGAGCCATACTGGCTCTCAGAATCCTGCAGATTTTGTGAGCAGGAGGTCCGATCCCGTCTGCAACATGGCTGGAGTAATCTCATCCGTTCCTGGTGATTTGTATAGTTCAAACGAGTCCCATTTGATTTTGTTGAAGGTGTTCATTTCCCTGGCAGTTTCTCAGTCCGCCTTTAATGCTCTGTGTCCAGAGACGTCTGATCAAAGGACACGCGGGGACGAGGCTTTCACTGTCGCACAGGGCGTTCCGGAAAGGAGGTATGGTGTTTTTGAAAAGATTGTCACACAATTATTTTCGAACCAATTTCAAAATTTATTGTTTTCATACATAGGAAAAAAATAATCAACTGCGAAAAATCACAACAGTTAGGTGGCGTCTGTTTTTGTCGAGACATTCTTGTTGACGGGTGCCGAAATTGTCCATACTCCTTCCAAGCATGGCACGCGGAACCCTTTGAATTGCTCGCGTTATGTTTTCGGAAAGCGCTTCAAGAATACGTGGTTTGTTTATGTAAACTTGAACTTTTAGGTAGCCCCATAAAAAGCAGTCATAAGGTGACAGGTCGGGTTACCGAGAAGGCCACTCCACATCCCCACGCAATGAAATCAGGCGTCCTGGGAAATGTTGCTCTTGATGTATGACAAGTCGCCTCATCTTGCCGCAGCCAAAACTGTGTTGCGGTTGATGCGTCGTCTTCTTACTTCCGGCAGGGAATAATCACGCAATATTGCAAGGTAGCGATCTGTGTTAACAGTGACTGTTCGTCCGTTTTCACGAAATCAGTAACGCCCAATAATGCAGGTTCGAGATATGCGACACCAAACAGTTACTCTTTCGTAGTGCAGAGGTTTTCGATGCAATTGCTGCGGGTTTGTGGGTGCCCAGTACCGAAAATTATGTTTGTTTACCATTCCCGATAAATGAAAGTGGGCGTCGTCACTCGTGATCAAAACGATATCGTATGTCAGCAATTCCAACATCGCTTCTGCGAACTTGTGTCGTCTCAGGAAGTCGTTTTGCTGCCCTTCTTGAACAATTATAATCTTCTACGGATGGAAATGAAGGTCCAAGTGTAAGATTCTGCAAACTGACCTGTCTGACATCCGAAGAGCGCGTGCGTGACGTACCGCCAAACGAAGAGGGCCGACTTCCACCGCTTGTCGCACTCTTTCAATGTTTTCCGGAGCCCGTAAATTCTATCATGTCCCCCTGTAGTCATCGGTCTTAAGGATCCTGTTCTTTGAAAATCATTTACCCACTTCATAATGGTATCCCGTTTTGGAACTGGGCCATAACGACCAACATTAAAATGGTTTCGAAGTCGTCGCTGTGTAAGCACTGCAGAACGACCCGTTTCAATGAAGGTGTTGTCAACAAACACACGATGTGCTGCAGACCAAGGCTCCATTGCTACTGAAATGGCATCTGTCGACGAGTAGATATCAACCATTTCGAAAACATTCGGTCCACCCAAGCGCGCGTAGTTTCAAAAACACCATATCTCCTTGCCGGACCCTGTACTATACAGCATGGGTGGGATCTCAACTCAAAACCTTCTCGAGCGACGTAACCCCAAAAAAGGCTCCGGACCCATGGTTGCCGAGAGGTTGCAATGGTATGAGGTGCCGGCACTCGTTCTTATAAAACACAGTTGCGAATTCTTTCCTCCCGTCACTCTCTTTTCTACCATCCCTCTTTTCTTTCTTCGAACCCTTCTTTTTCTTTTTCTAATTTCTTCATGCTCTTGGCTCCCTTTTTTCTTCCCTCTCCCATTTCCTATTTTCACTTTTTCTCACCCCCATTTGCCCCTATTCCTTCCTTCCATTTTCTTTTCTTCAACCGCTTTCCTTTTTTTTTCTTATTTCCTCTTTTTTTTCCTTATTTCTTGTTCCTTTTCCTCGTCCTTTTCTCTCTTTCTTCTTCCTTTTCCTCGTCATTGTCCCCATTTCTTGTTCCTTTTCCTCGTCCGTTTTTCTCTTCTTTTTCCTCGTTCTTTTCCCTATTTCTTGCTCCTTTCCTCGTCCGTTTCTCTCTTCTTCTTTTTCCTCGTTCTTTACCCCATTTCTTGTTCCTTTTCCCTCTTTCTTTTTCTTTTTCCTCGTCGTTTTCCCCATTTCTTGTTCCTTTTCCACGTCCATTTCTCTCTTCTTTTTTCCCTCGTCATTTTCCCCATATCTTGTTCCTGTGCCTCGTTCTTTTCTCTCTTTCTTCTTCCGTTTTCTCGTCATTTTCCCCACTTCTTGTTCCTTTTCCTCGTCCGTTTCTCTCTTCTTCTTTTCCTCGTTCTTTTCTCCATTTCTTGTTCCTTTTCCTCGTCCTTTTCTCTCTTGTTCCTTTTCCTCGTCCTTTTCTCTCTTTTTTCTTCCTTTTCCTCGCCCTTTTCCCCATTTCTTGTTCCTTTTCGTCGTCCTTTTCCCTCTTCTTCCCTTTCTTCGTCCTTTTCCCTCTTCTTCCTTTTCTTCGTTCTTTTCCCCTTTTTTCCTTTTCCCATATTCTCTTTTCCCCTGTTTCCGCCCCCTTCCCCAGTCCCCCATCACCCTTTCCTCTCCCTTCTCTCATTTTATTTCCGCTCCTTTCTTTCGCCCTTTTTCCTGGTTTTCTCCTTTCCTTCGTCCCCGCTTACTCTAGCGGTTTATGGGGAATGGTAGGAAGAGCCCCCCTTCGTCAATCATTCCAGTGTCGCGCGCAACTAATTAATAACCAACTTATATACCGTCAATATTACAATTTCCTTTCGGCTTAGACCGCGTCGTCATTTGGGAACCACACCCAGCATTATTAGGTAAGGACCGACCTGTAGCTTGTCTGCCTTTACAAGCATTTGCTCTAGAAGTTTGGGTAATATTTGTTCGTAGACTCTGCCTGCCTAAACAGGGCCGTGTGCTTAGATTATTTAAACCTTGGGGCGGCCAAGGATTTGATCTTAATGTATTTTGTTTGCCAGGATAATAATATGCAAGCTGCAATGTCTTGCGAAACGTTAGATTGTATGGGTTCACAAACAGCTAATAGGCATTAGGAGCGAATAAAAATTATTGTCCTATCAAACAAAATACATCAAGATCAAATGCTTGTCCGCCCCAAGGTTTGAATAATATAAGCACGCGGCTCTGTTTAGGCAGGGAGGGCCTACGAACAAATATTATCCAAACTTCTAGAGCAAATGAAAGGCAAACAAGCTGCAGGTCGGGCCTTACCTGATAATGCTGGGTGTAGTTCACAAATGACGACGCGGTCCAAGCCGAAAGTAAATTGTAATATTGACAGTTCGAAAAACCGCGAAAGCCTCAAAGAATAAGTCATATACGTTAATAGATTCACATACATCCTGTAAGGGTTTCCTTATTTGTTCTTTTTTTTAATTGTCAAATTAACCAAATTTGGCTTGTAGGAACTTGTGGCGGGGCAATACGAGAGCGAGCTTTACACAGTGCATGGCCTTATGCTGGAAAGTCGAAAAAGACGCGAACATTTATCCCACGACGACCTGCAGAAGAACAAGGCACTACTCGAAAGCTTTACAAAAGGCTCCAACATTCAAAGTTTCGATCAGAATGGAGTCGTAAGTGGAAGTTAGATTTTATTGTGATATGTTAAAGTAACTTCTGAATATTTCTCAGCCCGTCAGAAGAACTAGTTTAAGCCCTCCGCCCGAAAAGAATGTCACATGGGAGGAGTACGTTGCGGCGGAGGTCGGCAATTACCCGAGACTAGGCCGCGATTTAGTTTATAAGGAATCAACGAAATCGTTTAAAGCTACAATCGCTATGGTAAGCTATATGGGGCGTTTCTACTGATATAAGCCAGCTAATTACTTCTAAATTTTTTGAAAGGTTCTCATGAAAATTATGTTATGTTCGTGAAAAGATTGAATTATTAGTTTTCTTTAATTGCTATTGTTTTTGGGAAATTACATGCTATGGTCACATTGTAATTGGTCAAACTCCGCCAATATCCCGAACCAAATTCCTACAGTTTTGTGTAAGCAAATCTCCTAATAGACGGAATTCTATTAGTAGCATTAGAGTGGCGCCCATTAATATCAAAATTGAATGCATGATCGTGAGTTTTAACAAATAATTCTTAGAAGTGACAAGAAACTATTTGAGTAACACCTTATCACTATTAATTTCCATACATTTGGGATGATAAACACATGAATCTAAAACAAAGAGTACTAAACTAACAATATTAAGAACAAGGGAATTAAGTCTAAGTAATAATAATCGTCTCTGCATGCATTAATAGGGCATATAATAATTGATTTAGTATATAAGTACCATTATATAACAGATTAATTGGACTAGTAACACTGAAAAGAAATATTTTCTTCCTGAAAAGGGTACAAAAATGGAAATTTTCTATACATAAGGAGCTACAAAAAATTTAAAATCACTCCAATGCCTTTAAAGCACATTTACACAATTTTAAACTTAAAAATCGAGGCATAAATTCGTTTTACTCAAGTTTTATTTACACTTTATGAAAACTAACAGCGTTTGTATTTTTCCGCGTCTAACCACAAGTTCAAGATTTCATTTTTAAGCGTATATTTTTTTCAATTAATTGATTCAAACAAGGAAATATGAAATTTGATCTCTTATTCAGAAAATAACCATATTCTTGCAACCAGCAACAGCATCAAAATCGATTTATAATAATACTTTAAGGCTAGTATTTTGTACAAAATTCTGCAAAACATTTATGACACGAACCAGAATTTTGTGTGAAATTCTATCTGTGAGCATGTGCAAATAGACATCTGTAAGAAAACTGTCCAAATAATCAAGTGACTGTCGAAAAAGTGGAATTCTAACAAGCTTTTATTTATTTATTTTACATGAACAGCATAGAATGAAGGACACGAGCGAGATAAGAGAAAGTGCGGTTAGCGTTGGCGAGACGGCGTAAACACGTGGTAAAACATTTTCCTCCCTGCCTTCTATGAACACTAAAAATTGCGAATCGCTAAGACGTAAATTCTGATTAAAATTCTAAGCATAAATAAATACACACTAAAAAATAAATAAATAAGCAGAGCAGTTCGTTTCGACTTTCCCATACCTCGAACTATCTGCATATTTCCAAAAGTAAACAGTATGTAAGCGAGATCACTGTTAAACAAGAAAAAGATGCTGGTTTGTAAGGTTAATTTATTGCTGCTTTTATTTTTCCGAAATAGCACAGCATCTACTTGTAATCATTCGGCTGTTGTCATAAACACTACAATACCATAACAAGCTAAAATTGATAGAAATCTATGTATGCCTGTACGAAGCAGCGCTAGACATCAAGGATATGAAAATCATCAACAATCAAGGCGAAGGCGGTTCTAACATCGCCGAAGGGGACGTGGGGGACGCCGGCTAAGTTATAATTCCGATTTTTACGTATTTTTTCGACGTTTCTGCCTCTCCCGTGCCCCTTTTAGGGATGTTAGAACCACCTTCGCTGGCCGTCGATGCACCGTACTTATGCGAACAGATTGAGGTCGCGACCGTCCCGCTGCGATGACGTGGACACGTGCTGGAAGTCGATTCGTGTTTCGATTTTGGACGATCCTGGCGGCCGAACGGTACGAGTTACGGGAAAGCGCCATAAGGAAAAGTTGTTGTCCTTGACGAGGCCAACAACATATTTGGACCACAAATCGCAAAATTTTCCGGGTGCCTTTTTTTCCATAAACTTGTTATCTTCAAACATCTATCATTTATTTCTGGATGAATATTTTTTATGAAACTCAAGGATCAGACGCAGAATTAGAATACATTTGAAAGGTATTCTAATTCTGCGTCTGATCCTTGAGTTTCATAAAAAATATTCATCCAGAAAAAAATGATAGATGTCACTCGACCCCCATTACCATTTAAAAAATAGTTGAAGATGGCACCTAGCCGCCATTTTTAAAGTTATAAAATTTAAATATGGTCTGAAAAGTAGTATTTAGAAGAAATGTCAAGTCGTATCAAGTTAGTAGGGGGGAGGAAATTTTACCGCCGTACTGTATATAATAGAAACGGTACCCTTAATGCCGGCAGTACACGCTCGCCGAGACGACCCGAGCGCGAGACATCCCGAGGCGAGACGCCCCGAGATGCGTGACCCGAGAGCACCATGTATACTCTCGCGAATTAGCCTCGGATCGGCTCTCTTGTCTATTCCGTGTAGATTCGCGCGAGACATTTTCGAGCACTCCGAGTAGTGATGAAGAACGTGGTAATTTGTGCGACTGCAGCATATGCTGTCTTTTTCTTTCTTAAATGGCCTCGGAAAGTGGCCATTAAAGAATCCTTTTTTTTTTCAATTCTCCAACAGATTTTCCGGTACTTCCAGATATTCGTTGCCAAGCATCTGCTACTTTTTCCCTTCTTTTGTGATTTTGGTGAGAGGGATCCCACAAACAGGGTTGCCCCTGATAAAATTCCAAAAATTGGAGAGTAAAATCGTTTGTCCACTCCATTAAAAAAGTAAACAATAAAATTAAACACCGAAAATA
>JABXWE010006217.1:0-56645 GCA_014611495.1 Limonius californicus | reverse complement strand
TGATGGACTGTCTAGTGAAGTGCAAACTGATGGACTGTCTAGTGAAATGCAAACTGATGGACTGTCTAGCGTTAAGAACTGTAAAGGAATCGAAACAGTTCAAGTGCAAAAAGTGAGAGAGAGACTGTTAGTGTCTAACTAAAATGGGACGAAAAATTAATTTACCCGCGAGATACAAAATGTAAACCTAGATTAATATAGATAATATTAGATAAGTTAATTTCTTTACAATTAAATTAACTTGGTGGGAGGATGTTGGATGTTTATGACATAATTTGAATCTCCCGCTAAGAAGCCAGCCATTTTTTAAGTTGGCATCCATGTTTTGGACAGAGAGTTTTCTGTTTTTGTTTATGTTTATATATTCTGACATCAAGTGTGAAAAATAAATTGTAAAAACCCGAGTTTTGTGTCTTTTCGTTATCATTAGATCCAACAACATTTTTAGCTGTAGTATTTAATGATATTTTCTCTCTCGCTGACATATTATTTGAAGTTCTCCAAAAGAAATCATTGGATATTAATTTTTGTGTTACAAAATTAAATAAAACCATTGAACTATTAAAGAGGAAAAGAAATGATGATTTCTTTGATACACTCTTCGAAAAGACTAAGAAAATAGAAATAACACAAATCTATATTTCTAAGCGCCCTAAGCACGAATACGCTAGCCTTACAAATAATGACATTAGAAGAAAATATAGAATTTGGTTTTATGCAGTACTGAATCACATCGTAATGGAAATGGAAGTAAGGTTTCAAGACTGCGATAAGTTACAATTCATGTCTGGTTGATACTACGAAATCGGAAATTCGAATAATATGATTCGTATTTTCCGTCTAAAGCATTTGAAAGTTTAGGTCAATTTTATGACATAATATTTATAAAAAGTCAGCGTCTTAAAATCGAATTAAATCTTCTTTATGCCGACGAAAGTTACCGCATTCTACAGACTCAAGAATTACTAGAAAATCTCAATGAGAACAAAGAAATTTTTACCGAAATCTACAAATTGTTTTGCTCATATTAACTATTCGGTCGACAAGTGCATCAGTGGAATGAAGTTTTTCTTGCCTTAAACGAATAAAAACGTACTTAAGAAATGCAGTATCTCAAGATAGGCTTTCTTCTTTGGCAAATATTTCAATTCAAAAAGAACTCTTATCAGAATTAATAAAACATCAACCATTTTACGAAGAGGTAATAAATAATTTTGCTGCATTAAAGGACAGAAGAATAGACTTGGTCTACAAAAACTAGGTAAGTTGACATCGAATTGTATTTTTTCTATTTGTTATTATTAGGGTTATTATAATAGCACTTTGCCTATCTTTTACCCGCGAGCCGCCACTGATACGTATCTATTCTACGAAATGTACTGACCGTTAAAGTGTGTACACTGAACACAAATACAGGAGAGCGTCCCTATAGTGGAAAACGGCTTTTAGTCATAAGATGTATGAATGGCAACAGAGGAATTGATAAAGAAAGATTTACAACAAAATTAGTTTTTCAATTTGGTAGACAACATAACCTATTTCTTCCAAATTACTTGTTGAAATGTGAAAATCTTGGTAAATAATTTATGAATTCGTGAATAATATTTGACACAATAATTAAAGTGACAGATTGTGTTGCTAAGTGTCATTTAAATGTCTTGAATGCTGCAAACATTTTATCGATCTAACGATATCGGGATAACAAATTCAAAAACACCAGCTGATTATTTAAATTGCGCGCCGTTATTTATGATGCTGGGATTGGTCCTCAAATTTACTTTGTCCACTGCTATTTAGATAGTCTGCCTAGGAATGGACGCGAAGGCATTTTCGATTTTGAGGTGAAGATCTACAATATTTTCCGTTGGCAGGGCATAAATAACGTCTTTTACATGTTCTCACAGAAATTAATCCACAGACGTTAAGCATGGTGATGGTGAAGGCCAACAAGCAGGACCAAATGCGCCAAGCCACGAATTTAGAAAATGTGTATATAAATAGTTACGAACAATGCAGGTGTTGTATGGACCAGGCTCTATCTTGCTGATAGCACTCATTATTTTGAGGTGGTGTTAATGGCAATTCGTCAAGCATATCTTCTAAAATTGTATGCAAAAAATTCAAACGTTCAGGCGCATTTAAAAGTCCATTGAAGAAAAATTGATCCAGAATTGCATTACCTAAAAGACCAGCCTATATGTTCAAAAATATCAAACTTGCAGCCTGGTCTCTTTTATTATTAAAATTCTTGGAAAAGCTTTATGTTGTTTACCAATTTGAAAAGCAAATTTTTTGTCTACCTTACAATGGTATGAAAATCCCAATATGGCGATCACAAAAAAATAAAGAGTTGACTATCACAGTTTGAAATTTAGAAGGCTAGAAAGTTTCTGCAAACGTCATTCAACTCGGAATGGCCAAAAACATACAACCTAACAAGATAACAGTTTTTTCTCTAATCGCAATTTTCAGTTTTTTTTCAACTTTTCGCTGTATATCCGATGTCATATCCTGATGTACCCACAAGCAAAATTACCTGGCTTTCAGTTTGGCGCGCATACTACGTGTAGGTTAGATTTCATGTATTGTTTTGAACTAGAAAACAAATTTGCTAAAATGCCATTGTGCTTGGTAGTGGGTTGTGGTAGCAACCGAACTAGTATTGGTATTACAGACTTATAGTTTGTTAGTTAAGTTTCTGCAAACTTTACTCGTACAAGTTAAATTATAAAAAGTCAGTCAGTTTAGAATAGATTGTGCTACATGAGTGCAATTTGTTTTAAACAATTTTCATAAATTGTATTACTAATACATTCTAGCTTGAAGATAATTGGAGTAGTTCAAAAAGAATTACAAATATAGATGTTAAAATTGCTTAAAAAATGTCAATCTTCCAGATTTTCTAAATCGTACTAAGACCTGCTAGCTTAAACTAAAACTACTACTGCTGGTTTAACTATGATTTATAATGTTTTTGTGTATGGTCTGTGCATTTTTTTTGTCATTCTAGGGAAATCGTTTAAAAAATGGGTTTGAAACGGAGTCGGGAAAGTTAAAACATTTTGAAGTAAGAGAGTTAAATACGATTCTTTTTCTGTGCTTTTGTTACTAATTTTTCAGTTATATTTAACGTAAAATAATGCTTGATTTTAGATAAGAATACCATCTTATAAATACCAGTTGCTGCACATTACCCAAGTGCATTACAAACATCCATTCCTCTACAGTTTACCAAAACTAGTAGTTTTCACACAAAAATCATTTTCAGGGAATATTCAATAAAGTTATTTGAGGTCTGGTTCAAAACTGCTACAACCAATATAATGGTATATTTGAATATGTGGTGGATTACAACGAAAATTCTAGTACTTACGGTCTATTAATAGTAGTTTGGTCTGTTAAAGCACTAACAAGTGGACTAGCTGTATCACGACGTTGCCACAAAATGTACATCGGTGGTCCTTCACTATGTAATCTGGGATTGTCCCAAACACAGCACACATTCACTTGGGCCGAGAGGTGCTCTGAAATCGAAAGCATTTTAGCATAAACAGTAATTTTTACCTTAAACTTCTTGTAATTTTCAGATAGTTTAAAACATATTACACAACCATTATTACTTACGTAAGTCTTCCTTAGAAGTACCTTTAAAAAAATTCAATAAAAATATTTAGTACGTTGTATATCCACAAATGCAAAATATATGTCAGTTGGGAGTGCTAAAATATACAGAGTGTTATGCAATTTATTGACTAAAGTTAAAACAGATTAAACAAACAAAACACGTGCCATATTTGATGCACTTAAGCAGTAATAGGGATTGCAAAAATCTTAAACGAGCTGAAGAAATAAAAAGCAAAATATAAAAATTGTTTCTACCTCACATATAAAAGCTATGAGTGAAACATGTAGTACTTAATAGTGAAAATAATCTAAAATCGTTCATTTGGAATTATTGAACGGATAATTGACATTTTAAAAATTCAAAATGTAGATTTGAATCAGCCCTGACCATTGAAAAATTTAGAATGAAAATTATACTACGACAATGAACAAACCAAAGACTTAATTGCTAAATTCACGTTTTCACCTGCAAACCAAAATATCTTTACTTTTAGTAGAAGTAATGGAATTCTCTCATTAACATCGAGCAATAAATGTTAACAGTCTCTCCCACCAAGAAGTTTAAACATAAACTACAAGTTGAACTATACAGTGGATTTTAAAAGGAAAACTTTTTTAAATAGAAAGAAAGCGGATGTTATATGGAGAGATATGAAAATTAAATCAACAACAACCATAAATACTTATCACAAAACAGAGGGCGAAAGCAAATAGTAAACTGTTCCTCAATAGAAAAGACAACAAAAGGAACACACGTTTACAATACAAAATATATATTAAAACACCAGAGAGAGGAGCGGGGATTAAAAGACGGACAGTAAGAAGGCAGAATTAAGAATAAAAAACTTAATAAAATGTCAACTGAGGAAAAAAACACATACTTATTCAGAATTTACTATTTGAAATCTTAAGTCCAGTAAATTACTATCACATTATACAGGATGAATCTTAAATGGCAGATAATAGATATAGAGCTTATGTCTTTCTGAATGGCGAAAGGCTTGGTTGCGCAGTGGTCTAAGTGGGCCGTTAAAGTATTTAGGGGGAGCGTAATCCGATTACGATCTCGTTCTACCGAAGTACAGAGGCGTAGGTACTACTTTTACACTATTTGAATTTTACCTACATTGTTTAATAATAATAATAAATAGATTTACGTATTTAAATATTAATATTTGATTATGAAGCTAGTAAATATGTTCTATGCACGACAAAAAGCAAAATCCCCGAAGTTCATAATTTACTTATAAAACTTTAGTTTTTTTTGCATTTTGCTTATTTACGATTACGATATTCCGATTAAGGAGAAATTTGAACAAATCTTCTTTAATAGAAGAAAATATACAGTGTAAATTAATGAACTGCGAACACGAGTAAATCCTTGCGAATTTAAGATTGCCCAAAAACTTCTATCACAGATTAGGTTGTACTGTATTATTCTGTGATATTGCTTGTCGAGTTGCGGTCACTGATAACGCGTCTTATCATAATGTACAAGTAAATAAAGCCCCCACATCCAATTCCTTAAAGGCGGAAATGATGGAATGGCTTTCCAACAAGAATATAGCTTATTCGTCAACTATGTACAAATCCCAACTTTATGGGTTAATCAAGCTCCATAAAATGCAACATATTACCTACAAATTCGATCAATTGTCAGAAGAGCACGGTCATACGGTTCTACGACTGCCACCATATCACCCGGATTTAAATCCAATCGAAAAAATTTGGGGAACAGTAGAAGGTGATGTGGCAAAACAATACTACATTTAAACTCGACGATGCCAAAATTTTAACAGAAAATTCATTTGCAAAAGTGACTCAAGAAACTTGGAAAAAGTGCTGTGATCATGTAATTTAATCGCATTGGTGAAAACAGCAGCAGTGACGATAGATTTAGTGAAGACAAGTGATTAATTACTCATTTAAGTGAATTATTTAGTACAATATTTATTTTTAAATGTTATTTCTTAGCTTTAAAACCATTAAAACTTTTAAATCTATAAGGCTGACTACGTTACATAGTAATTTATTTTCTAGTTAAGTTGTAGTAATTTATAAATAAATAACTGAATAAAAATTTGTCTTGCTTAACATTCTAAAATAAAAACGTTTAAAATCAAGTTTTTCTTTTATAAGGTAGTGCTGCAGTAATCATTGGCAATTTTTAAATAAAAATTGTATGGCTTTTGCGTACGCCACTGAAAAGAGTAGCCCTCAATGGCGGAGTTATCGGTGAAAATGTCCGCCTCGCCTGACCGTTCTTTCGCCATTCAGAAAGACATAAGCTCTACCAACTGATTCAGGATCAAAAATGGAGCGATAAAGTCTTATACCAATTTGCTGTTAACCTCATAGATGAGGAGTTATTGGCAGTCTTAAGTTGGATTCCGGGTTCCTTATCGTGCGATATTTTTATGAAATGATGATTTTTAACTGTAGTTTAATCCACAAAAGGAATCACCAATCTGTAAGTGTAGTCATCATACCTTTGGTTTACCCAGAACTTCCATCCGAAGTTTAAAGCTTCTGCAATGCTCGAGTTTTCCAAAAATGTTGCAACAACGTGCAATACAAATTTCACATTTTAAAACAAACGCAGGCTCTGACGTAGTTTTTTTATTTTAAGTAATTTGACTTTTAATAACATTTCTGTGACAATTTGCTGATCAAAACACCGTGTTTAATTCTCTTTGCTTTTGTTATCTTAGTGTTATATTTTGTTAGTTTGATTTCAGTTTATTTACACGAGAATGGTTAAATAATCAATTTCCAGAACGACGGATTGGTCGTGGCAGGCCATTACCTTGGCCGCCAACAAGCCCAGATTTAAACTGTCTTGATTTTTTCCTGTGGGGAACATTAAAAGCATTTGTGTATGCAGTGAAAATTGATACTCAAGAGCAACTTCAGCAACGAATAAATGAAGCAGTTATAATGATTCGACAAAACAATATGCTTCAAAATCTAGAAGGGAGCATAATACGTAGGTGTACGAAATGCATAGAAGTTGGGGGTAGCCACTTTGAGCAATTGCTGTAATTTACAAAATAAAAACCTTAAATCGTGGTCGATATTTCCTTACTAGTTATGTACTGTTAATTCAAAAATGCAAGCAGCACATTAACATTAGAATATTACCATGAAGGAGGTCCAGTATGCCTGTATACAATCTCCTTAGGTTCCATATTAAATCAAGTGTTGCTAAGTTTACAAAACTTTAATTAAGAATTCTTAAAAAACTAAACGTTTTCGAGGAAAAAGCTTATACAATTTTTTGCTCAGTATGTATGGAACCATCCATTTATCTCGGTAACCATTTGTTAGATTTTTCTGAATTTTCGTACTTCAAAATATGGCGAATTTGAAAATGATATTGCCAACGTTGCCACGTTTTCAGTATTTTCATAATTCCTGTAACTTTATTATTTCAAATGAAACACCCTATATAGCTTTTATAACATTCGATAGATAATTTTTCATTGAGTTCATTAATATACCATTTGATATTTTTATTTTCAATAATAACAGAGATATCTCAAAAAAAAAACGAACAAAGTACTCTTGAATAATAAAATCTAACTAAAACAAGGAGAGGCTACTCATTTAAGTAGGTGTTCAAATTGTTGGCCATTACTGTCTGACAATGAGCTAAACGATTATTCACTGCATCTACACTATTTCTGATGTGTTATAAAATACAAGAAATATACATTTCTGAAATTGTTATGCTGAGAAGGATGTGTCTACGAACTTTTTCTTTATAAGATTTTTGTCTTTGTTCCTTGTTCAGTTAACATGAACATTATTAAATTTATTTGAATTATTAATCTGTATTTAAATGTATTATAATTAATTATTTAATAACGTAAGCATGACACAATACCATTTAGGTCATGCATTAGTTCATTGCATCGAAAAGAATGCGATGCGAAGTAATACGATATTTGCAAACTTTCATTGTCGTAGTTTAGTTTTAGCGATTTAGCATATATGTTTTGAAATGTACTGATATTGCAGGTCACGTATTTAAAGTCCAATTTAATGGATCAAAATTATTGCTGATTGAATTGATAGAATTTGTATATAAACCCACGAGTTTTTTATGTAATTTGTCAGTTCTTTGAGTTGCATTGACCAAGTATGCATTAATGAATGAGTCCAGTCTGGCTTATTCGCTCTCTGAATTGTACCATTAGGTGTTATTGGTTTTTAATAAACATTCTACAGTAACATCTTATTTTCACTTACTTGGGATTTACGACCCCAAGTTTGTTCATGGTCCTTCGAGCCAACCAGAAGCAGCGCCGGGAGATACTTTCTACCCGACATCAATATAATTTGGATGGTCCTTCGAGCCAACCAGAAGCAGCGCCGGGAGATACTTTCTACCCGACATCAATATAATTTGGAAGGTCCTTCGAGCCAACCAGAAGCAGCGCCGGGAGATACTTTCTACCCGAAATCGATATAATTTGGAATTTACGACTCCAAATTATAAACCCAGAAGCAGCGCCGAGAGATACTTTCTACCGAACATCAAGATAATTTGGAATTTACGACTCCAAATTATAAACAGCACTATTTGGGACTTACAACCCCAAATTAGTACAAGAACCAAATCAAACTGACGGCGAGAAGACATCGTTCGTCAACAAGAAAAAATTAAACAAAGCGTCAAATAACGCTACAGAATGGAGCAAAAAACTAAAGAACAGAAACAGCTGGCAGAAATGATCCAGAAATTGGTCATTAACATGAAGAAAGATTCTTCAGTCCGGAAAACACCGGAATATTTATCCAATCGCAGTGAAACACTACAACAATATTGGGAAGAATTTTCCAGAACCCACGAAGAATTGATGCTGGAATTACCACAAGAGCACAATTACTTCAAGCAAAACTTTTACGATCAAGTAAAAAATCGCTACGAAGAAGCCAAAGAAATATATTCAAGAATGGCAACCACCACAATTAAAAAGACCTGAAAATGAAATTTCAGGGGAAGCTAAAGAATTCAACCTGGAGGATGCAGATGCACGAACCAGTAAAACAACAAGTGATCAAGAAATTCGCCTGAGAAGACAATTCATCAAAATAAAATGACTGGAAAAAATAATTAACAACGTCACGGAAAATATAGAACAAGATAAAACAGGACTGCACTGGGAGTATAAATTAAACAAATTATCTGGGCAATGGGATGACATCGCCATACTCCACGAAGAAATCTTAATATACGAAACGAATTTCACAAATGAATATTTTACAATAAACATGTATGAAAATGCCGAAGAAAAATTCGAGCAAGCGACCTGCCAACTACATGAAAAAATAAGCAGCTATATTCCAAAACGCAGCAATAATGAAAATTGGAAAAACGAGGAAACGCATGTGTCGTTACCTAGAATAACACTGCCAATATTTGAAGGTAACTATGAAACATGGACCACTTTCCACGACATATTTGTGCAAATTATTCACAATAGCAACAAATTAAGCAACGCAGAAAAAATGCAGTATCTGAAAACGCACATCAAGGGTGAAGCCAGCAAATTAATACAGCATCTAGAAGCATCCAATGCAACTACGAGACAGCATGCCAAGGACAACAATCAATGACAAGGATGCACAAATCTGGAAGAATTGTATCCTAGCTGATCCTACCTATGACACACCCGGACCAATAGATATTTTGGTAGGAGTAGATCTCTACAAAGACATCAGACTGGAAGGAATCAACAAATCAAACAATGGACTACTGGCACAGAAAACAGAATTGGGATGGATACTATCCGGAACAGTAGAAAAATCAGAACAAAACAGAACAGAAATTATCAGCATGGTGGCAAGCGTTGAAGAGGATCAACAATTAACCAAATTTTGGGAAATTGAAGAAGTTCAATCGGATGGGCCCACATCTGAAGAAAACAGGCACTGCGAAGAACATTACAACAACACACACCAAAGGAATCAAGATGGGACATACACAGTGCGAGTTCCATTCAAAGAAGATCCAAATCAACTTGGGGAATCCAAAAGAAGGGCTGTGGCAAAATTACTTCAACTGGAGAAACGATTTGAAACCAACAAGGAACTGGAAAGAGAATAGAAAAAATGTATGGAGGAATATTTAGCCTTACAACACATGGTGAAGGTAACTCCACAACAACAAGAAGAAAACTTGTACTACATTCCACATCAAGCTGTAATGAAAGAAGATAGAGATACAACCAAACTCAGAGTGGTATTCGACGCCTCATCTAAAACAACCAATGGAGAAAGTTTAAATGATTTGATGCACAGAGGACCAAGGTTGCAACAAAATCTAGTGGACATCTTAATACGCTGGAGAAAACACAAGATTGTACTAACAGCCGACATTGAGAAAATGTATAGGCAAATAAAAATCGTTAACGAAGATCAACGATATATTGTTTGGAGATTTTCCAAAACACAACCAATACAAGAATATCAGTTAATTACAGTTACTTATGGAACAGCATCAGTTCCATACCTGGCCATAAAAACGCTGCCACAATTAGCTGACGACGAAAAAGATAAATATCCTCAAATAGCTCAAGTAGCAAAATCAGATTTTTACGTAGACGATCTACTAACTGGAGCCGAATCCAAAGAAGAAACAGAAGAACAAAAATACAGCGATGCACTTGCAGCTGAAGGAGTCCAGTTACACTTTATTCCCCCGGCAAGTCTTCACTTCGGAGGATTATGGGAGGTCGGCGTAAAATCTATTAAATACCATCTGAAGCGAACCATCGGAGAGATAGTTTTAATAAAGGATGATGACATCCCCCCAAACAATTGGCCACTGGCAAGAATAAAGGAAGTCCATCCAGGCAATGATGGAAATGTCAGAGTAGTTACTCTACAAACAAAAGGCAAAACAATACTAAAGCGACCAATCACAAAAATTTGTCCTTTACCAGTCAGCGACAACAACATTGATTCAGAATCAGTAAAAGCACAACCACAACGAACCACTGGATTAGTATCAAAAATAAATAAAATACTTTTATTTATGACTATCATGTGCAGCATCATTCACAACAGTCAAGGGAACTACACAATCAAGTATCCAGAACCAGGAATTTATATAGAAAACATTGGACACGCCAAGATAAATAGAGGAGTGTTCCGACTGGGTGTTAACTTCCCTATATCCAGCATCCAAACCGACCAAAAGGGTGTCAACATCACGGTAAATCAAATAACCAAGTTTTGTAATGAAGCTAAAGAAATGAAAGAAGGAATCCACTGTGATGAACTAATTCACCATATTTTAGAACAACAGCAACAAATCCTATGGAATATGGGTAGCATTCGAAATATTTGCAATCAACGTACCAGAAGAGGAATTTTCGGAAAACTTCTCACCTCAGTTTTCGGGGTAAACGACGATGTATACAGAGACATCGACAAATTAGACAATAACCAGCGCCAATTAATAGAGACATCAAATCATCACGCAAAATTAATGCTGTCAACAATGTCAACCATCAATAAAACCGAAGAAAGAATTGCCAAGAAGCTGGAAAACTTCAGACCAAAGTTCAACCAAGGTCTTCAAACCATAAACGAAATGCGATCCTGATACAAAACCATCGACATCAATAAATTAAACATCCATATTTTATCAATCTACCAGCTAGCGAATAATTACCTCCAAGAAATATCACAGAAGTACGACAAATTATTGGACGTTTGCTTCAAAAGAGGTCATCTGTTCGAGTTCCTAACCCCATCAGAGGTGATAGACATTACTAGCAAAACATCCAAGAAGCTGCCTTCAAATATGATCATCTTACCTTCACCCATGTATAAAATGAAATTGCAACAGAAATTGGATACCACACCATGGCACACGATCCATTCCCGGTCAGCAATAGTCAGCAGCATTTCCTCCATTACCATTATAGTAGCAGGGGTGCTATCATACGTGTTATGGAGAAAATGGATCGCCTACTCAACTAAGAAGGGTCCAACTAGTCCCAACGAGAATCCAAGACGACCAACGCCCACCGCACGATGAAGGAACAGAATGCCTCCGCAACCGTCCCCGGCCGAGGATTTCGAAATCCAACCACTCTACGCGGCCCCGGCAGAAATGTTCAGTTAACATGAACATTATTAAATTTATTTGAATTATTAATCTTTATTTAAATGTACTATAATTGATTATTTAATAACGTAAGCATGACACAATACCATTTAGGTCATGCACTAGTTCATTGCATCGAAAGGAATGCAAAGTAATACGATATTTGCAAACTTGCAATGTCGCAGGTTAGTTTTAGCGATTTAGCATATATATTTTGAAATGTACTGATATTGCAGGTCACGTATTTAAAGTCCAATTTAATGGATCAAAATTATTGCTGATTGAACTGATAGAATTTGTATATAAACCCGCGAGTTTTTTATGTAATTTGTCAGTTCTTTGAGTTGCATTGACTAAGTATGCATTAATGAATGAGTCCAGTCTGGCTTATTCGCTCTCTGAATTGTACCATTAGGTGTTATTGGTTTTTAATAAACATTCTACAGTAACATCTTATTTTCATTTACTTGGGATTTACGACCCCAAGTTTGTTCATATGGTAAAAAACTTAAAATAAAAAAATAAATATTAAGGAAAAAAGCATTTCGTATCACTTTCCCTCAAATAAAGTGTTATAAACTTATTATTATTAAACTACATACATATTCCTTTTCGCCAAAAAATTCCTTGTTAAAAATTCAAAACTAGGTTATTATAACCAACCATGGTATCAAACAAAGTGATTTTTTTTAATAAAGTCTCCTTATGGTTAAGAAAATTCCAGGACACAGTGTATGTACAGGGTCATCACATGACAATGTTAGATTCAAAATAGGTAACAATCGAGCTGCGCATTACAGGTATATAGCTTATATGTTTATGTAGATGAAAGCAAGAAAAAAGTAAGAATCAGAACATAAATAATATATAAGTTGTTTCATAAAAAACAACAAAGTTGATAGCTATATCTCTGTAACGCGATGGTCGATTATTTTTTTTGATAAAAGTAATGAATTCCTTGTTAAAAGTTAGTCCATAAAGCATCTGTTAATATTCCGATATGTTCAAAAATAATAGTGTTACAGTAGAATTTATCATTTTCATGTGACGACCCTGTACATGTAAAATGACATACAGATCTTTAATAATATAACCTCTATCTACTACTTTTGTAGTTGGACGATAACTTTACAACGGTAAGTTCAGATTGGGTGATGTGGTCACGTTGGGCGTTCTGTCCCTGTCTTAACTTTGGGCGTTGTGGGCATTGTGGAGAGTTTGGAATTGGGCGATGTGGTCACGTTGGATGTTATGTTCCCCACATATGATAAATATTAGTAGATCAGTACATACACTAAAGTAAATAGGCAAGGGGCCGAGCTTAGCCGAAGGAAAATTTACGGTTATTTAGAAGTGGGCGATGTGGGAACGTTGGGCGTTCTGTCCCTGTCCTAACTTTGGGCGTTGTGGACATTTTGGACGTTGTGGTCCTATTCAGAATTGGACAAAGAAATATCTTTAGATTTTGTGGAAATTACAATAAAAGGAAAAAATAAAAAATTGAACTTTAAGGCCCTATAACTTCTTAAGGAAGGACTTTCTGCCTAAGGTATTTTAGGTTTAATCGGTTTATTTTTACCTAAAGAATCTATGACTAAACGCTGGCCCATTCTTTCTGAGACACCCTGTAGAGTACATACAACTTAGAGCTAGTAAAATTACAATCATATTAATACTAATCGAAATTATCAGTATATAATGGTGATCTCCACCATTGGCAAAGTTGAGTATTACTTGCATATTATGAGTTTGGTTCGCAAGTAACTCATTCATATTTATCGGTGTAAGATCTAGAGCAGTAATTAAGATGCTATTCGATTTTATGTTTAAAGAATCAATATTTATATTTACCAAATCAAACATTTGTGTGAAAGTCGTCTTAAACTAAAGGCAAAGTTCTTGGACGATGTCATTTAATCTACTAATTATAATTTTAATTTCTACTTACAATAACTAATAATATATATATAGTACAGGGTACTAATTGTCGTTATGTAATTGAAGTATCCAATAAACAATAATAATAAAAATTCTTGAACATCTTATATCAATTATTATGTATTGTGCTTAATTAATAAAGGTGCACGCACAATCTAACGTTTTAATAATTCGACCAATAGCTTTCTTTAATTAAGGCATTGTCTCGTGTTAAGGGATAAATACCAGAATTGGTGGAAATGTGTTTGATTATCACTGTATCAAATTGTATGACAGCCGCAAAAGGACAAGATCAGTCGTCGTGGGATCTGTGACAACACGTAATTCATTAGCGTGCTTGATTGTATTTTTCAATTTTGAATTAGAAGCGTCTTTTAATTCATACCGGTCAAAATCTAAGATGTTTGTAATTATGTATGGATCTATAAATTTCCGAGACTTCTTATTCCGAGATTCATTCTTAACTAACACTTTTTGATGTAATTGAATGTTAACCTGGGTTCCATTACGATTTATTTTTAAATTTCGTGTTTCTTTAATATCCTGTTGCTCATTTTGTAATATCTCATAAAATTTTTCATATTATTTTTGTGCTCTTGAAGGTAATTGTCATAATAAACCGCTGAGTTTAAATCGTAGGGGTTTTGTCCATTTGTATGTCCAAAAAGCATTTCGTATGGTGTGTGTTTAAAGTGTGAGTGTATACTATTGTTATGTGCTAAGATGCCGTATGCCATTTTATTATCAATTTTAGGGTCTAATAATCTATAGTTTTCAATAATGATGATTGAATGTAAGCGTTCAGTGGACGAATTAGAAGTGTGGTGTGATGGTGTCGTTAAATGTAATACAATTTTGTGCATGTGAGTAAAATTTTTAAATATGTAGTTATCGAATTCGTTGGCTGCAACGATTTGCTTAGGTACTGCATAGTAGTCATATATGTTAGTAATTTTTCTGTTATATTAATAGAATTTGTCGATTCTAGTAAATATGCCTGAGCAAATCAACTAAAAGCATCAATTATTGTTAAATATTTTTGCTTATTGATTGTGAATACATCTACATGTATGCAGTCAAATGGTTTGCAACGTTACAACCGTCTGTAACGAGGGTCTGACTGTGACTTTTGTAACGGTCCTCGGTTGATGATATTTTCGAAGACCGGAGTCTGGCGGAGATCTAAGGCCGACTGAATTCAAAACGTAACGGGAATCAGCACCCCCCTCAAAAGGTTGCACCACATTACAAAATGTTACGCAAGAAGTTCTAGAAAGTTCTGGAATAACGGACACGAGAATTCTAGGAACAGTCAGAGGTCAATTGCGGAAAACAAGAGTCTGCAATTTTTACACAAAGAAACTATTAACACATCTCGAGCTTCGAAAGACAAAACAAAATAGTGAAACGGTAACCCAAAATAAGACTTCAATTAAAATAACGATACTACAGTCAAACTCGGTTATAACGAGATACTAGCGACTGTGAATTTTTGCTCGTTATATCCGATAAACGTAATAACCGGAAAATTAAAAAAAAATAATAACAACATTAAGACGTAAAAAAAAGTATGTGGGTAAATATTATATGTATTTCAGAATTACTACATACATACATACATACTATGTATGAAAATAAAATGAATGATATATACATACATACACACATAATATACATTGTACATAGGTACATAATTTTAATACATATTAGACATTAGCTGGTTTCTCTAAAAAGTCATCCATTATTTGCTGTTTTTGTGCTTGAAATCGTAGATCCCTGAGATTGCGTCTAAAAACAATTAGGGAACTAAATAATTCGTCACTACTTGATTTTGATTAAAAAAACCGGGTCAATAGTTCCAATGCATCATCTGCTTAAGCGTACGAAACAGGCACAGGTTCCACATAGTCGTCATCGGCAACATCGTGGACGTCACTTTCCACTTCCGTTTGTTTAATTTCTTGCAAAATTTCGACGTCAGTTTTTAATCCCGAAGTAACCACTCCTACATCAACATCAACGAATTCGTCTATAGCCGCGCAATTTTCAAAATTATTCAGATTTCTTCTTCGTAGCCACTCGGACAAAGGGAGATCGTCTTCTTCATCAAAAGTTTCACTAACAGGGGCGTGTAATTGTAGACCAGCTTTTTTAAAACAATTTTGAATTGTTGTCGTAGTAACACTATTCCAAGCGTCATTAAACGAATTGCGTCTAACACGTTAATTTTAGTATCGCGTTTCTTCTCCATGCGGTCGATTAACTGTAACACTAGTAATCGACGGAAGTAATTTTTAAAACTTCTTATAACACCTTGGTCCATGGGTTGAAGGATAGCAGTCGCGTTTGGAGGTAAAAATACAAGCGTAATGTTGGTTAAATTTGGCAACACCGGGTGCGCTTGACAATTATCTACCAATAACAAAATCTTTCGATTACTTCTGCGTAATTTTACATCCCGTTTTCGAATTTCGGTTTCAAAAACTATCGAAGTCATCCAAGCTTTTTTGTTGGCACAATAATCAACTGGGAGACTCTTGACATTCTTAAAACAACGCGGATTTTTCGATTTTCCGATAACCAACAGTTTTTGTTTGCGATTTCCCGTCATATTAGCGCAGACCAAAACTGCAAGGCGATTTTTTAATAGCTTTCCACCAACACATTTTTCATTTTTAAATTTGAAAGTCATATCCGGCTTCAATTAAAAAATAACCCAGCTTCGTCAGCGTTGTATATGTCCTCATCACTAAATTTCCGTCTTAAATCCGGCCATACACTTGTTAACCATTCACTTGTTACTTGTGTATCTACGGAGTTTGCTTCCCCATTTATTTTCCCGTAAACAATATTGTTTCGGTTTTTGAAACGATCAATCCAACCCTTACTGCATTTAAAGTCTTTATAGCCAAGTTGATCAGCGAACTTTTCTGCTTGCACTTTTAGAATTGGTCCATTGATGGGACCAGCAGTTCGTTGATTTTTGAACCACACGATAAGCGATTTATCAACATCGTCTTTTAAACACTTTTTTAATTTTTTGCATTCACTAAGATTGTTCTCAAATGTTGAAACAGATGAATCTCGGTTTTTCCACAACGTTGATACAGTAGATGATGGTAAGCCGTATTTTTTACACACCACAGAATTTTTTATACCGTTTTCTAGTTCACGTATTATTCCAACTTTCTCACGAATCATAAAATAAAATGTTTAGTCAAAGTAGAGGAGAGTGTAATTATCTGTCCCTTTTAAGTCGCTAAATAAGCATCTTAAAAATTCCTAGTAATCAACGAACAAATAAAGTTCGTAAAATTTAGAGATTATTATGACCCGGATTGTAGGTAGTAAGCCGGTACATCCGCCCCGCAAAAGTGCATAACACGCAGCGCATTGAAATTTCCCAGAAGTTTGACCTAAAATGGGTTTCAGATGTTTGTAAATACCTTTTACGTCACGGTAAATTTATATTTTCGGAATAACAGAAACTGGAAACGCTAAAATATTTAAATGTTTGCTCGTTGTTTCCGGGAAGAGCAATCGCTGTAAGCGGGAAATATTAACCATAAATCATAGAATTTCAACCATTTAGTTCATAAACTCTCGTTATAACCGGGATCTCGTAGTATCCGAGCTCGTCTTAAATGAGTTCGACTGTAATTCTTACGAAGCGGCAAACAAATTACGGAATTAATAAAGTGTAGCGGCAAATTTGAAAAGTACATAACAAATTAAGTCACCAAATGTAAAAATTAAAGTAGATAATAAATTAATAGAAGTACATAAAGATAGAATTAAACTGTATAATTCGTAACTAGGTACTATAATAATAATTAAAAAAATATATATTTTCTTTGGAAAAAATATTTTTTTCCTTCCCGTGGGAAATGTAATGTAAGTGATTAAGATAGGTATTGATATTAATTGTAGTGTATTTAGATTATAACCATACTATATATAAATAGTCGATTTAGTTGAATAAGTGGAACGCCTCGTGCCTTGACAGGTAAGCATTATTGCTACATTGGGAAGTCCGGTCAACGTGCGAGTCGTAATAGTTTAGTTTACAAGCTTTGCTTGAACAGATGTAAAATCTAAGTAAAACTAATTAAATGTTTAATAATTACAATGGAGTTTGAATTGAATTGGGTGCAAAGATTACCCTGAAAACCAAAAAGAAGGGTTTTAGTACACCGCGTTCGCCTCCGGCTCGCGCGTCAAACTTCCCATTCGTGAAAAAAATTACTACTGTATGCACTTATTTGGATGTTACTTTTTGCGTAATATAATTCATGATAATTTTTGCTAAACGCTTTAATACAGTGCCGCATAAATGTGAAAACCAGATTTCGGCAATGAAGTTTTAATTTAATGCTTTAACAATAACATTTTCAGTGACCATAAAACGGTGTTCCTTACAAGATACTACTATAATTTAATGTTATAAAAATGTATACTCTATTTTTATTATTTTAATAAAATCCACTTCAAGCTTCGGGGCGAGGCCGTATTTTAAAGTCTCGCGGTCAATGGGCCGATTATTTGACACCACTGCTTTAGTTAGTATATTACCATTAGGTAATTAAATCCATTAGTAAGTTAGTTTTGTGTAATAATCCTAATAGTATACTTAGTAATAATTAATAATAATGTACTTACTTGTCATAGAATTGTAAATGAGCATCTTCTGGGACAAAACCCTCCGCATTTTCAATTGACTGCAGGATTTTACATCTTTTAACATAGTTGTTTCTGGCTTTCGCTGCTTTAGTACGCTTTTTGGCAACACCACTACTGCGCGGCATATTGTTTTTGTAATTAAAACTTAAAACTGCTTATTTCAAACACAACCACACACGCAAAAAGCGAGTGTAAAAATTATAAATTGTATTCTAAACCGAACAGATCCGGGACAACGGTAGAAACGAAATGACAAAGAATGACAGCATCCAAGAACTAATAACATGTCGGTCTGCTCATTGAAAGGGAAATCCATATTTGATAGCGGCAAAAATAACAGCAGCAACAACAACAACAATTAAAGCAGCAACGATGGTTACAATAACAAAAAAGAATACAAAAGCAACAAACAGTGAACAATTATTGAACAGTTTACTGTCAACAATCAACTGAGATGATTATGAATTTGTTTCCTATCAAAATTATCACCTTTGTTTTATTTTTGTGTCTACGGCCAACTAAATTTTGTAATACAATTTAACCTGCAATAATAATATCGGTTATCAGTGTTTGAGTAAACATTTTTTTTCTTCGAAACTATACGAATTACGGAGTTTTTACAAGAGTCAAAAAATGAAGCTAATGAATAAGTCTTCACCTTAAAAAAAACATAGAATCGTATCATCATCCTTAAAAAAATTCTGAACAAATTTATCAGGGGGTGGGGGTGGTTTTAACCCTTCTCCAATTTTCTTTGGGTTTCTTTCGTTACTGAAAGTAGTGGCTTCCTTTGAAGTGCCCAGGTACCAAATTTCATTAAAATTGGTTCACACGTTTCTGAACAGCATACAGAAATGTGATTTTTTAAGTAAACTTTGAACTCCTCTCACGGGCAAACGGTACATTTTGGTATATGACAAAGTTGGGTCCAATCGACTTCTTTTGACCTCTAGAATACGTGGTAGCTCTATGTCCCAGGAGTTTTGGGACACCCTGTATTTATTTAAATGAAAACTCATGACTATATCTTTTGCCAGATGAGTGCTGAAGATTTAAAATCTGGAAGAGTTAAAGGGCGGAAAATCCAATTCTGAAATTATCGAGTGCACGGTGCAATTTCGAGACTAGTCTATTAAAATTATCAGATATATCTATCACGGATGGGACGGTAATACATCTATATTTCAAATTTAACATCGGTATACGCGATGAATGCAACTAATAGCTATTAGCAGCTGGAGGGCGAAGGAAATACAATTACGAATTTAATGCACACGAGAGAGACGTCCGCTGTTTCATCTCAGCAGGGCAAAATCGGATTTACTACCCGTACGAGGCCAGTAAATACACTAGATTAGCTTGCTGCCTTTGACAACACTTGATAAAGGTACGTATGTGGATTTACATGTTGCATCGTAATACGTGTATAGACAATTATCTAGTTATAAAACAGCATATTTTTATTCCACAGCTTGCTGGTTCGTTTCTTTCAAATACGTGCTCACAATTACTCTATAATGTTTTCTAATTTAATTTTACTTAACAAACATGTGTTTACTATTAGTAAGCTATTTTAGCACGTATTAATAATAAACTGACGACTAAGTACTATTTATAATGGGTAAGCGAGAAACGTGTAGGTCCCGGGTTGCGCACATTCGTCGCCCGTTTATGTACGATCAGGAGAATTAAGGCAGAGCATGGTGTCCGGTCAGTACTTGGATGGGTGACCCGAAGGTTGCGTTAACGCGGCGCCTCTCTCCCACGAGGATTGATCACTATGGGAGAGTAGATCAACAACCCCCCTTATGAGGGAAGCCCTTGCCCAACAATGGGATCACACGGGCTAACGAAAACAATAAAAAAACAGCGACAAACGTCGTCAAGTACTGATTAATATTTGTGCAACACATTTCCAGCCAAGCTACTGCGCGTCAAAATCCGCTGAAAACATGATTTCTCTTGACGATATCGAAACGATAAGCTTCGTGACCTCAATCTTAAATTAAAGGTTTTCGCAGTTGTGGAAAAAACAGATGACATTAATTTTTAATTTGAACTTGTGAGACCTGATAAAGTGTAAAAAGGTTTTTATTATATTAATATGCGTACATTAATTTCAGTTATGAACAGACTGATTTTTTGCATATATTCAGTGACCTTGAGACATTTTCGTTCAGAGTTGTAATATTCAAATGTATATATTTCTTTGCTGCATACATGATATCTCTGCATATTTCATTTCTAGTGTAGTTGACGTCGCATCTAAGTTGACGTGCAAAGAAACACGTTGACACTTCAAATCTTATCTCTGCTTCTCCGTCAATCTGGCATCCACTGAAAAGTTGCTGCAATAGAGTATGAAGCAAACGACGAACGCGTTGATAAACGCGTGGGGTCTTCGTTTGAAGTGCAGAATACAAAGGGTTTAAGGTTATGTTTCTACTTTGTTTGTATGCTAAAGTAAACATAACTCAGCTTATGCACAAGCCTGGTTAAAACACACTAGAACCACTAATTCTCTGGGAAAATGTTCACATATGTATTAATGTAATGAGGTGCAACTACTTAGAAGCCTCAATGTTGAATGTTTACACACCGTTACCTTCAGCTAAGTTTCTTCAGGGTTTTATGCAACATAGGGTTCGCACTTACACATCTCAAAGAACAACCAATGCAAATGTAATGGCTTTTGATATTCACATCATCCCATAAATCTTAGTGCTAAAAAAACCTTGTAAAAACTTCTACATAATACACATTGAAGTAAAACATTTGTTTTCTTAAAGTCCTAATTTATTTACGTAGTTGCTTAATAACCTTATAATAGATGCTTCAGGGTTTCTCAAGAGAAATTAAGTGCTTCATTTCCGACATGCTTAAATTTCAGGCGATTAGCTGCCTATGTAGAAGAGCTAGGTGCCATTTATTTGAAAATATGGTATTCAAATCTGGAAAGAATCTGAAATATATATATTGACATTAAAATAATAAGATACATCAGCACAGAAGTTTCGAATATCTACGTTTATACTCACTAATGGTGAGATGATCTTCTACGGTTGTATTTTAAGAATTCGTATATTTCGAAGCCAATGTCTGTTACAAACCTGATATGATATATTAACCTTAAAGTTGAATTAAAACACACAATTATAACAAATATTGATTGAGAATACAGTAACCTGTGAATATCAATATCAACTCTGGTAGCAAGTCTGACAAATATTCATAAATATAACTGTAATACTATATGATTTTCAATTTTATGGGTTACACATAATGATCTTAAATTACATTTAGGTTGTGTGAAACATGAAGGCCCCCAGTTTTAATTTTAAAGCTAGTAGTATTTGTTGATTATCCGCTACGCTGTATAACCAGATTCTTGATATACCATAAGTTCTTTAATTTTGTGTGAACATATAGTTTGGAAGAGCGAATGACAATAAAGGATTAGCAAATACACTGTATATGATAAAATCATTCTGAAAATCATTTCAAGATATTCTCAATCTTCTACATTTATATGCATTAGCCTTACGAGATGTTAGGTTATAATTAGAACTGTGTATGTTTGCAGTGACCTCTACATAAGTCCTTAAAGATGGAGTAAACAGTAAGGGTTCAAATTACATATTTGAAGAAAATGAAAAAGGCAACTGTACTGTAGTTTAATATTTGATTAATATCTGCAACGACCTTAGGATAGTAATTTGAAAATTTCACCTTTAGTATCATGTCAAACCTCGTAAACATATTTTGGTATTGAACCCATCGTAATGGTATCCTGTCTAAGTCCGTGGAAATTAATATCAATAAATGAACAAATCGAAAGTTCCTTCAATAATACTAATAAAAAAATATTATATATAGAAGAATATGGAGAATAGCATGGACGGAAAAAGTAATTAAAAATGAAGTACTGTGGAGAATAAAAAAGGAATATGATGTAGTAAAAATGATTTAAAAAAGAAGATTGGAGGGCACATTATGATGGGAGCAAAATATCAGTTGGTGAGGCAAGGAAATATCAGAGCAACGAGAAGTGTAGGTCGAAGAAGAATTTCGTGGTTGCATAGAGGGGTATGGCTGCAGTTCAAATGAGTTGTTTAAAGCCGTTGTTAATAAAGCAAAAATTGGCGTGATGGTTTTCAACCTCCGATAGGAGACGGAGCTCTAAGAAGAAGAATAAGAAATTCAAATGCTCATCTTAAATTTGATCACAGTGCAGTTGTAGACCTGAAAATGTGACACAATTGTGGTTGCGAGGCAGTGATAAATGAGTAAACAATGTGCTGTGCTGGTTCATAAGCGATCAATAATTTAATTATCATTATTGAATATCTTTGCAAACATGTATGTAGGTATTTTACTGTTTGCGCTTGTCGAACAATCGCACGGAATAATTTGTTGCAGGACCGGCCTTCTTTACAGTGGGGGGTCCAGATGCATATCATTTTTTGAGTCCGCAAAACTGTATTCGAGGATAGGTACTCGTTCTCTGTTCGACTTCGTTTAACAGTTTCTGAAAAACAGTGAACACACAGACATAAAGATGTAAATCTCAAATAATTTCGTAATCATAAGTTTAATACTCACAACTCATTATATAACAAATACACAGATATATTAATGCCATAAATACGTGTAACATATTGCATTTATATATACATCATCATAACGATCGTGATCCTGTTTTGTATGCTTTGCACAGTGTCGAGGCGTTGTGAGGCAAAGCTAAGCTAGTTTGTGCTATACACAATAGGGCCCGGCGCGTTACCGTGTTGGTGAGAAACCGTGCTTGAATTGCCTAGTGTGTGGATGTTTTTTGTTTAGGGTCTTGTTCCTTCTCTAATGCGACCGTAATACAAGAAGTTCCATTCATCTGATCCCCAATGGCAAATGGAGACCGGGACCCAGTACCGATCACCCAGGGAATTACAAAAATTGCCGACCCCTAGAGCGTTCGGACTATTATATCCAAAGCTTGGCTCTCTTACCACTGAGACACTCCGGTCTATTTATATAAACATATAAATAATAAACATCTTATTAATTCTTGCGGAACTATTTAATATGAAAATATCAATAGAAAAAAACACAATTCAGGATAGTTTCCAAATAACCAATAACTGGTTCTAGACAACAACGCAATATCCCAGGTCGCGAATTTTAAATACATAGACGTCGACAGATCCAGCAATAGAAATATCAACCAAGAAACAAGAACACAAGCAAACAAAGCCGCAGCAGTATCGGACAACCTTCGCACATATGAGTATAGAAAGCAAAGTGCGCATATATAAAACATGTGCGAGACCAATAAAGACGTATGTAGCGGGGACACGTGCAGAAACAGCAAGATGTAAGCAAATCGTGAGATCGACGGAGATCAGAACACTACGAAGCATTTCCGGACTCACTATTCGAGACAGAGTGAGGAGTGGAGAAATATGAGAAAGATGTGAAACACAAGACATCGTCAGGTGGGTGAGAACAATACGTGGAAATTGGTGGGACCATGTGGACAGAATGGGTGAAGATCGATTAGAGAAAAGGCCAAAAACCGAAAAGGCCAATACAAAACGGACGGTAGGAAGACCACCCAAAAGATGAAGAGAATGTTGGTCATCTGCATCCGAACAACAGTCACCACCGAAGTTATTGTTCCCGCAATTAATTTAATCCCCGCCCTTAGCCTATAATATACATGGTGTTTAAAAAATACGTTCGGATATTTTACCCACTTATAGATCTCATCAATACAAACAAAAAAGTCATAATAAACATGGGTTCGAAAATCAACCGTGTTCAAGATACAGTCATACATTATGTACGCAGCGTAGGAGTGCTGAATCGTATTTATAACGTCTGCTATAGAAGTAGATAAAACATCATTTGTTTGAGTTTTTGTAAGTGTCAATATTGTTATTGTTGTTGTTGGAATATGTACTAACGCGGAAATGGCAGATATGCATTTCATGTATGGTAAGGCCAATGGTAATTGACTTGTATGCAGAAGCATTTCCGAACCGGGCACTTCCGTGTGACAATTTTTTTACAAATTTGCATCAACGTTTATCCGAAGTTGGCCCATTTAAATCAAAAAACGGTGGTGGTGGCCGGCCTAGATCAGTTTCTACTCCTGAAGTGAAACTTTTAAGGAAGATTGAAGAGAATCCAGGTACCAGTACTAGAAGCCTTTCTGCTGAAACAATTACTAATGCTTCCCTAATTTGGAGAATGTTACGTGAGGAGCAATTGTACCAATACCATATTCAAAGGGCACAGCCTCTTATTGTGCCTGATTATGCTGCACGTCTGATATTTTGCCGATGGGCACTGACAAGAGTTGCGGAAAACGCAAACTTTGTTAGTGAAGTCTTATTTACTGGCGATGCTAGTTTTACAAGAAATGGCATTTTTAATTAGCATAACAGCCATGTTTCGTCAGATGAAAATCCTCATGCTATTATTGAATAGAATCGTGAATAACGATTTTCAAATAACGTATGGCTTGGTGTTTTTGGAGGCCATATTATAGGACCTTGTTTTCTTCCGAACCGTTTCACTGGCCAATTGTATCTTGATTTTTACCTTATGCCTTGCCACTATTGTTAGAAGATCTATCCCTCGTTCATAGAATAAATATGTGGTTGACGCACGATGAGGCTCCTGCACATTTTTTAATCGTGGTCAGAAATTTGCTGAACGAAAATTATAACTCCAGGTGGATAGGGCAAGGGAGGTCCAGTTGTGTGGCCACCTAGATCTCCTGACCCCAATCCGCTCGACTTTCGTATTTGGGGGTATTTAAAGTCGCTAGTTTATTCAAGCCCTGTGAATAATATAAACGAATTGCGAGAACGAATAGAACGTGCCTGCCAGACTGTTCCTAGGAATCCGGGAATCTTTGTAAGAATGCGGCTTTCATTTTTACGGAGATGCCAAGGATGTTTACAAATGAAAGGAGGACATGTAGAACATCCACTTTAATTATTTCTAATTAAAATGTTTTATTTACACGGCTATCTGGTTTAATGGGTGTGTATTGAAATAACAAACAATACATATTTTCTTAAAAATCTCGAAAACGGTTGATTATTACGACTTTTTTGTTTGTATTGATGAGCTCTATAAGTGGGTAAAATATCCGAACGTATTTTTTAAACACCCTGTATAGACGTTGGTTGGTGTGGGGAACCCGCGAGTCAAAAGTTGTAGTTCTTATTGCGCGCGCATCTCGTTCTCAATATATGAAGAAGCATCAATCAATACGTTCGATCAAGACAAATTTACTTTGTTTTCGCTGTGAGCTTAGCTTTTTTAGAAAGGTAATTCAAATCGAGTTTTCAAAATTAAATCCATTTTAACATATTAACTTAAGAAAACAATTTGACATTTGTTATTCTATTCGTTTATGATTTCTTAGTTTTTTCTTAATTGGGGACCCCTTGAAAAGTCAATCTGGCCGGCCCTGATAAGTTCTACATCAAACTAGTTCATCATTATAACTAAGCTACTTTACGGAAAAATTGCAATTCGACACAACTGAAAACTGCAAGATTGTGTTACACTTGACATGTAAACCGCAAACAACAACTTTATTGATTAAGTATTTAAAATAACAATAAATAACGAATCTCTAGTTGTTTGCTTGTTGGGGATCTTCGGATATATGTATTTCGGTACCTTCCCGAAACGTCATGCCAACAAAATTGACCATTATACAAATACAATGTCATTGTCAGGAGAAATGGAATGCAGAACTGGCAGTGATAATGAATGTTCGGGTTTCGCACAATCAGCTGAATCGGTCCACGCTAGAATAACCTCACATTATTCGTGTACCACAAATGCTTTATTACAATGTCAAACTAGTAACATCGCGGTTATATTGCAGAACGTATTATTATTAGGTTAAATATATTGCGTTTGCTCGTGCGAAGGTCGCACTTGCCCGAAAACATAAATAAACCGAAATTTAATAGAAGATATCTGCATTACACACATGATTAGAGCGCGATTGGAAGTTCAACCAAGCTTCTGTAAAAGAATGGGGTGTCTTTGACAACTCGATCTCTTCGCTGTTTATTACATGCATGCAGGAAACGCCAAAACTGAATACAAAGGACACGCTCGCCTCGTGCTCCTTTCCGTTTCCTGAATTGGCATTTACGGCGGAATTTCAAAAACAGCTTTTTAACTATCAACGTATGAATACCGGCGCTTAATAATTTTTCATAAAGCCAAATTTACTTTATGAAGCAGTATATCAAAACCCAATTTATTTTTAAAGTAAAAGTATGGGTGGTATCAAAAGGAAGATTCTGCAGGAATACGAAAGCAGCAGGACAAGAAGCCGCGCACGTTCTGGCAGGATTTACTTTTATATAACAACTAACAGGCTTCGCTACGAACCTCTTTCTGAATACCGAATGCTTCCCTTAATGGAAATGTACATAAGATCATAAGCGGTGATCCCAGGTCAAAAAATTCCCGGTTATTGCGTGATTTTAGTTTGCCGGAAAAAAACCTTGGGACTACTTTGCTATTCAAAGTTAAAGGGCTCGTCGTTCTCAAATCTACGTCAAGTTTTCAATGCATCATGTGAAATTCAAATTAAAAAGTTATTATTTTTGTTACATTTGAGATGGCGTGATAACATGGCTTGAAGCACGCACTTTACTAATTAAAAATGTTTCACAGCACACGTCGACAAATTATAAAGTATTTCGCTTTAGTTGCGCTTTAAATCCAGTCCCTAATAATATCTTGCATTATCGGCTTCCGTCAAAAAAACATATTATGCTACAAGATCGAATTCTTGTGACATTATTTTCTTGTGTAAATTAAGCCAAATGTCCGCTGGAAATTTTACACATACTGTTTATTTTAATAAACGTAACCTCCAAGAACGGTCTGCAAGAATATTTTAATTAGTATCTGTTTAATTCACAACACTTATCAATAACGAAGGACCTCAAAAGTTTATCTGTGGGTGTATGTGCATATCTAAAACATCATCAAAAACAAACAGATTTTGATGGATTTCTAAATGTGTATTCATATTGCCACGAAGTGGGTTTATCTGATTCTACTCAACAATTTAATTAAATAAGTTTCAGATTAAAATATGTTTGTAAACGATAACCGAACATAAATTTGACTTACATGAATATAATCTTCTTCGTAGAAATGATTAACTCAATGATTAACGCAGACTGTAATTGATCAAAGTGTATCCATAAGTTGCAACCACAACTTAACCAAGATTTATAATATATTAATCTATGGAACGGTTTACTAAAATATAATGTTTTGCTTATTTGCTACTAGGTTACAATTAGGGCACTACAATTTTTGAGATAGGTATATAAGTTTAACGTAATTATTAAATTATATATTTTGTGGTGCAAAGTGTTCGGAATCGAAGTTTTTTTTTTAATAACGAAACCAAGCGTTTCCGAATGGTTTCGAATTTCCAAAATATATTTCTAAATAACCCACTCTAAAGACTTCATAATTTTTTGTGATATTGTAGACCAGAATCAGGTGCCCAAAGAGACGTCTTTATCATGCTTTATTTTTACATCTCTTTTTACTACGATGCACGTATAGACAGAATGTTTAATATAATGCGTCCATTCGGAAATATGTCAGTTAGTCCACAGCCCTTCTTATAGCACTGCTAAATACAGGCCTCTCTGCCTCTTGCTTCTACTCATCATTAATGTGAAAACACATTAACGTCAAATTCGAACCGCACAAATTTCAGAAAAGGTTTGCCAACCAATTGTGTGTAGTGGGTTGCAGCATAAATGTTTCCTCCCACCACCCTACCTCTAAATAAATAATCAGTTTGTATTTTAGGAACTGATTGGGTATAATACCCTAAACTTTTGTGCATCTTTAAATCCAGAGAAAATATGATCTAGACCAGTGGTTCTCAAAGTGTGGACAGCGACTCTAGGGGGAGGGCTCGCGATGTAGGATTAGGGGAGTCGCGGGAGGATTTCCTAAATAAAACAAAATGCCTTTTCAAGACATTTATATTTGCCTCTCACAAAATAAATAAAATAAATCAAACTTAAAGTATTAAAATTTTCAATAAATCCAAGATGCAATGCTTGTGCTTGTTTTTGAGAAAGTAGCTTTTCAAATGTAGACTCTGTTTTCTATACACACACAATAATATCATTTTTAAGTTCGAAGCGATTTCTTACTTTTGTTTTGATGACAGTCATAGACGAGAATCTTAATTCGCACAAATATGATGTCCCAAATGGCACCAAACACTCTGTAGCTTTCTCCGCAAGCTCGGGGCATTCTTGCATTCTTTTGGTTCAAAATTGATCTACGCGCTTGGAAAAGAAGTCTAGTTTCAACATTCCATCACATGATATTTAAATGAGTAGTCCGTTCATTTTTGTCGAAGTTTAAGCTTGTGCAACGGAATTGTCTAAAAACGGATTCAGTATCGATCTGTGATTGTTCTGAATTTCTTTCGGGAAATAGTCAATGAGTTGTTGTTTTCAATTGTTTAGACTAACTTGCATATCTGTAAACAGGTGCTCAGTATTTATCAGATTATCATCCTTAACTAAGTCTTCCATGAGTTCTTGAACGCCCAGCGCGAATTAATCAAACTTCTTTTTTCCAATTTCCAATTGGAAATCCTTGCACACCGCTATTCAGGGTATTTACCTAAGTGCTCGAAAATATCAGTAAGAAAAGTTAATACAATAAGCCAAAGAGAATTGGAAAATAAGTTCTCATATTCTGGTTTCTCATCTTGCAGGCATATCAAAGGTCCGCTTTTAACTGGAAACCTCTTTTCAAGACATCTTACTTCCGTCTGGTATAGAAGATTTGGGTATAAAGAACCCATGTTTTAACAAATACGAGACAGCAATGCTTTACCCTTGATCAAAGTTGCCACCTTAACATTTTTCAAAACACAGTCCATTTCAGAAGATAAAGATTTTGATTCAAGGGTTTTTCGATGTAAAAAAACAGTGTAACACGTAGCATTTGACATTATCTCGTTTAATCTGACAATAAGACCAGAACAATGTCGTGTCATAGTCTTGGCGCCATCGGTGCAAGTAGCAACGCATTTTTCCCAGCCAATCTCGTACTCATTAGTACTTTACATGAAAGTGTCGAATATACATGTTATACCATATCCAGTATTGTACCTTAGAAATGCTATAAATTGGACACAGTTAGAAATATCCGTGGACTTGTCCATCGGTAATGAGAAGTACGTGCACTTCTTAATATTTTCAACAACTTGTGTTCGAATATCTTGTCTTGTCTTGTGCAACGTCAGCTATTCGTCTGGATAGTATTATTGGAGATGGTTACTGCTTTCAGCTTGGCAGCCTCTTTTTCACCAACCATTATTTGCACCATTTCAACAGTTGGTTGTAAAATCAGATTTTCAGCAATAGTATGTGGCTTATTGGTTTTTGCAATACGAAATTCAACCCGATAACATGATAGTACTGCTTTTTGCTGATGTAAAAGTGGCTTGCTCCTTGTGGAGGGAGTTTAGTTTTCTTTCAAATAATTCCACAAGCTTTTCTTTTTTTCTGGATATTTGGTATTTAAATGTCAGAACAGCTTCATACTTACTTTTGTCAACACTTTTCGACAAAGTATGCATTGGGGATTCTGGGTAATAACGGTAAAGCTATATCTGAGATATGCATTGCTGTACAATCTATTTTCCTTTGTATGCAAGACGTGGAAGGTTCTAATCTTTAAGTAAACGAACATAGCTCGTACTTAACATCATATATTTGATCGATTTATTGCACTCAACACACAGTCAAGCAATACACCACACAATTTTGAAATGCTGACTAATCTCATCACGGTCGGCTGCTTATATAAAACAAAATAGATTTTTCATATTATTTCAGTTCCACCCAGCACCCTCCCGAATATGGTGGAAATTTAAGGAAACACAGAGAACAAATAAATAAATTGCGCTACTTGGCAATAAATGGCATCAGTTGGGCGTTCAGTCGCTGATTCTGAATGAAGTTGAGTACTAGAAGAGGGGGGCGGCGAGAAGAATTTTGACCAGAAGGGGACGGTTTGGGAACCACCGATCTAGACCAAACCGTTATCGTATGTATTTGCAAATCATAGACTAGTACAAATATACAAAATTAGATTTATTCCATATAACTTGTTAGACACAGCGACCTCGCATTACTAAACCAACCTCCCCGTTTGTTACATCGATGGTCTAACACAGAAAATAGTACACAGTGTATTTGTTTGTTAATATAATAAATTATGACAGTTTGTGATATTATTTCAACAATAGTTTTTACCAATAAAGTATTGTTGATGGTTAGGCCGTCCTAGAAATGATTGTTTTCATAATTTGGCAGAAAACGCTTCATAATATATATACGGGCGTATAAAACGCGCACACAAAATTACTTTCCTATTTAATAGCACATTAACTTTAAAAGAGGTCATCAAGCAAGGTGTGGATATTAGTCGCTATTCTTTATTAATTGGTAAAGCTCAAAATAAATTTGAAAACGCTTGTCATATAGGTATTGATAAACGTATATATTTTTGGTTTTGTGTAAGCGTTGACAAGAGGTGCTAGGAAATCTTAAAATTAAATTCAATTACTTGGAGCTGTCATAATTTACTGTACAACAAATACATGGATACTATTTTCTTTAGTGTTTAGTGCATTTGAAATTAAATTTCTTTACAAGAGCAACACTTTAGTCTTATAAATTGTAAAATTCGCAAGCACATATTTTAGTTCAGAAATTTCGAACTCGTGAGAAGTAAATAGAAGTACTTTGTTCTTTGTGAAGAGAAAAACAAACAGCTGTGAGTTCCATTTTTCCCAAGTTTGCTTTTGCACAGATATATCAACATTAACTGAAATTGGAAACATGCAGACTGATTAATCGATAGTGCAGGAGTGTAATGTTTGTTTAACCGTAATAGTTCTCCACTCTAGTGATTTAAAAAAAGACACGTATCCGTCCACCCGAACTGGGTTATATTTACATAAGATTTATGGTACATGGTGTGCTAATATAAACGTTACTAGCTTTATATTTACATATTTATTCTTGCAGCAACTTTAGCCAAACATTTAGCAACGAGTGCTCTTGAATTTCTAAACAGCCATTTGTTAGCGCCAATTTATACTTAGTTATTTAAAAAAATCTAATTTGGTGTTAAAATATTCCGGTTTGGCCGGAGCATTCTTATTCCTTCACGCCCTTAGGTTGATCCCAGAGTGTCAAAGAAGCGCAATTGGGCTTTCTTGATGCGAAATTTATCCCAACGCTCTCTTTTCTTGGTAACAAAGCTATTTTCCGGAGGTTTGGTTCGAAATCGGTTTGCACAAGTTCGGGATATTATTGCGTCCGTAGATTGTTGTTGACTAAAAGGGGTTAGCGAAAAGAGTAGAACAGATGACTTGACATCCAAAAATGCGTGTTTATTGAGTGCGGATATAATCAGTAGTTCGGCCACGTCTCCGGCGGCGTCGCCACCTTCCACCACCGCGACGCTCGCGTCTTTATTGGGAACTTCCACATTTTTTGTCGTCCTAAACATTTTTCACATTTCCCTGCTGCTGAACATTTTACGTATTCAGCGGAAAATATATAACAAAATTGCCTCCAGTTGCACTATATTTTCTTATTTTGTAACGTGCATGGAAGCCGGAATTTTCTGCCGAAGTCTTCCTGTGAGAAATTTTCCACCAGCCTTCGGACTCATTTCTTCTAGATTATTCGGCTTAGACTGATAACGTTAAAACCTTTAGTGCAACTCGTGTTACATATTAAAATGGCAATTTTTATTGCGTTTACGCCAACGGATAAGGCGGCGTGCAGGTATGATTTATTCAGCACGGCAGTAATAGAATAACAGAATTCGTTATAAGCGTAAAATAATGTTGAAATATAAGAAGTTCTACAAAAATGCAGAGAGAACATTAACATGAGAGTTATTGCAGACCTGGCGGAGTATTAAATAAGGATGAGTGTCAAGTATGAAACTACTCCCCATTGCCAACTGAACGCGAGCGGTTCGACCAATTTATCACACTTTATACCGTGTTCTCCATCCAATATGCCGCATTCGGTATGGGTCGAAGTAAATGCTTCTACAACTTTTCGTACAACTTTCAACTGCTTAATTAAAAAAAAAGTTCCGCTAAACGTTACAAGCTTTTCTGAAACTCGTTTTGTGGTAACTGTAAGAATCTTTTAGAAATATATATTTAATGGTCCTTTTCAAACAATTAATCTTCAAATATTTTTTCATGTTAATCAGGAATTACTGTAACTAACAATAGGTATGGTAATGTAACACAAAAATAAAACTATACACCTTAAATGCGATTCAAAATAACTGAGAAATACTTTATTTACATTTTAAAAGCTAAGACATTAAAACAAAATTAAAATACTAGCGCCTGGCTAGTAGCACCATCGAAATTGTATGAGAGACGTAAAGATAATCAAATAAAATTTTAAACATTTAAAGGAAGGACATGCTACAGAAAACAATTACAGAAGAAAATACAGCTAATCTAAAATCGCTTTCGACCACAACACTCGAGATGAGTTAATTAGGTAAGACATTTGAAAATAGAATTAATTACAATTTTTTGCAGGTTCGGCAGACTTGAGATGCTTAACTCTTTGTTAACATTCTTATTTTCCCATATTTCTAGTACGGGAATGTATTGTGATGGCGAAATTTTTCGCAATTCAGATTTTGATGGAAATATATGTTTTCAACCTGAAGGAATACAAAAACGTATATACCACACCTTGGTATGTATCTATGGGTATATGCATGATGCTTCATAACTCAGGAACTATAGGACTTATCTTCGTTTAATCTGCCCTTATTGTGATATTTTGTTTCAATATGCCTCTAAAACATTGATTAATATCTGCACTACTTAAAAGGGTTTTTCACAGATCATCTTACCTACAGAATGATTGACAAGCAAACATCACCGAAAACACTTCATTTTGTGACGTGACATACAAATCCCTTCTTTCTACAACTTATCAGTTTATCAACAAACGTTGAACATATCCCAAAGTATTAAGTTTTTGATGCATGAAAACACCCGCAAAAACACGTTGCTGCAAGCTACATTTCCGAGAATTTTTACTGGGTCAATATCCAATCTAAATCTTCCAGAATATTTGAGTTAATCTATCAATGTAATGATACAATCGCGATTTTAATTAAAATATGTTTCAAGGTTAAGTACTAAATAAAGATTTTTCATGATAAGTTGATAACAAACCGTATAAAAACTCAGCAGTAAGCTCAACTGATCAATTCTCACAATGAAGTTCCTTCTACTACTTGTAGCTTGCGTTTCATCAGCTCTTGCATTTCCCGGTTTCTACGCTGAAGCTGAGAAATGTACTGCTGAAGAATGTAAATTAGCCGATGGTTGTGCTTGTGCAACATCAGAATCTCCACTGGGTGATGCTTCTATCACACCACAGGTAACTACTTTAATTTTATGTAAGTTATCTAAATAATTATTATATTTCTTTTAGCTGGTAACTCTGACATTTGATGATAGTTTAAGAAGTGATGTGTATGATATCATCGAAAAGCTCTTGTTCAATCGAAGAAATCCCGATGGTAGTTCTGCTACCGCTTCAGCATATATCTCCCACAAATATTCTGATTATCAAAAAGCCAACGCTCTTTATAACAGAGGATACGATATTGGTGTGAACTCCATCAGGTAAACAGTTCTTTTTATTTAAATATCTCATTTAATAAACAGTTTGTACTTTCAGCAAAGACACCGCCGATTACTTTAAAACGGCTTCAATCGACTTGTTGGTTGACGAATTTAACGGACAACGTAACATAATCGCCAAGTTTGCTAACATTCCCATTGACGATATTAAGGGCGTTCGAACACCACATTTTGAATTGGCTGGAGACAACAGCTTCACTGCTTACGCTAGATCTAACTTGCAGTATGACAATTCATGGACAACTCGTTCTGACGCACCTCTTTATCCATATACATTGAAATATAAGTCAAATCAACAATGTCTTGTTGGTAGCTGTCCAACAGAGTCATATCCAGGAATCTGGGTAGCTCCAATTGTTAACTTCGTTGGAGAAGATTTGCAACAATGCAACGTTTTACTTGCTTGCCAAATAAAGTAAGTGGTTTTCCCAATTTAGGTTTTTTTGCGAATAACATTAAATCTTTTTAGCGGTACAGCTTCTCATATCCGCGACTGGTTAATCCAGCAATATGAACGGAACCTTGGCACTCGGGTACCTCTTAGTTTTTTGGTTAATGCAGCTTGGTTCCAAACAGTCGAAAACAGTCTTGAAGGACTTGAATTGTAAGTCTATATGTTATGAAAGAAAATGTCGTAGACTGCATGCTGCGAATTTTTAAGGTTTTTGGATTACTTGGGACAACAAAAGAACACGTTCTTGGTTTCACATAGAGAAGTTATTCGTTGGTCGCAAAATCCAGTAGCACTTGCAAACTACAAACCAGTTGTTGAAACAAGAAATCGACCTTGTATTGCAGCGACATGCGTGCTGCCATTTGGAAATGATGAAACTATGTACATGGGTTCGTGCTCTCAATGTCCAGACGTATACCCTTGGATTGGCAATCCCGAAGGAAAGGCTTAAAAGAATGCCACATTGTGCCAAAAATTTATTTATAAGAATGAAATATTTTATATTGTTAATCGAATATTTAAAATATGTGCTATGTTCTAAAATATATACAGTATGTCCCCGGATTGAGTTTACAATAGGTATGATTGACCAAAAATTTTCGAATTGGAATTTCATATTTTGGGATTCCACCCTGCCTGGTGTGAAACTTATTTTTAGTTTACTTTCGATTTTTTAAAGTCAAGTAGGCCTTTACAGTTGAGCAAACACTATTTTCGTTCTAGGTAAACTACCTTTTCCGTTCACAGTACGCCAAAGTGCTACTTAAAAAAGTTGTTCAGAATGAAAAGTTATGGCGTTTTGCAAATTTTCAGAATTATCGACCTACTTTGATAAAATCCAGTATTGGTCAGTTTCCATTTGTGTCAACTTCATTTTCAACTTCGTTTTGTATCAACTTTGTGTCAGTTTGACTTTAAAGAAACAAATCTGCAATTGAAACTACAATCATACATTCAGAATGATCGACCTATTTTGATAAAATCCAGTATTGGTCAGTATTGCAATTGAAACAGCAATAGCAAAAGTTGTTCAGAATGAAAAGTTATGGCGTTAATAATGTCATTACTTCGCAATGAAAATCAGTTTTGTGATATTACTGTAACGCTATGAAAGATAACGACACATGTCATACTACAATAAACACTTGACATGTAATCGATGTTTTTTGTTTTTGTAATTATTAAGCCACCTCATGCTATTATTGCTGTTTCAATTGCAATACTGACCAATACTGGATTTTATCAAAATAGGCCGATCATTCAGAATGTATGATTGTAGTTTCAATTGCAGATTTGTTTCTTTAAAGTCAAGCTCAGACAAAGTTGACACAAAACGAAGTTGAAAATGAAGTTGACACAAAAGGAAACTGACCAATACTGGATTTTATCAAAGTAGGCCGATCATTCTGAAAATTTGCATAACGCCATAGCTTTTGATTCTGAACAACTTTTTTAAGTAACACTTTGGCGTACTGTGAACGGAAAAGGTAGTTTACCTAGAACTAAAATAGTGTTTGCTCAACTGTAAAGGCCTACTTGACTTTAAAAAATCGAAAGTAAACTAAAAATAAGTTTCACACCAGGCAGGGTGGAATCCCAAAATATGAAATTCCAATTCGAAAATTTTTGGTCAATCATACCTATTGTAAACTCAATCCGGGGACATACTGTATATATATGTCATAGCTATCTTATTCTTCTACCTAATCTAATAGTGCCTCTTTTTCTTCGAGGGCTTGAACTATTTGTTAGAAACGTAACGATTTTTTTCTATGTGTGAATTGTTTGTTTAAAATACCAGTCAGTCAAATAGCCTTACTAGGCAGAACGGCAGATCTAAATCGGGTGTACCAGAGCCGGCATTTGGGACTATAAGAAAATGACCTAATGCTCTGAGCTCATTGCACGCGGAACAAGATGCTCGACAAGCAACTTATTCTTACAATTAAGTATTATCGTTACGAATTTAGTATATGCTATTGGTAATTTTCAAAATCTTTCAATTTCTTTAAGAAATATTGTCCTTTAGAACATGACTGCCTGTTTCCTTTATTCCTAATAGTATCAACGAGAAGTCTGTCTAATTTTCAAGTTTTATATATTTTTAAATTTCCGTAATTTTTATAATATAAATAACGTCGTTGTATATTGGGTTCGCAAGGATCTTTCATAATTTGATAAATTTGTAATAAACCGCTAGAATTTAAAATGGTATCATCCGTTGTCTCAATATCCACAATTACGTACACGTACGCATAGATAGACATTTTGAAAAACACATTTTTTGGATACGCGAATTTTCTACAGTCTTTCGCGCCGTTTTTCCCAGTAATATCCCTGTAAACCTCTATGTTCCATTTTATTTTAATTTCAGCGAACCAACTTTTCTAAGGTCGGCCTCTTCTTTTTCCTTCGCATTGCACTAATCTCCATACTTTCAAAGGAAGACGATCTTCCTAGATCCTTTGTAGGTGGTCCTACCACGTTAATTATTTGTAATTGATTGTGTCAGTAATTCCCTCTTCTATTTCCATATTGTTCCAAATGTCTTCATTTCTTAGCTAGAGAAGATACAACGTCTCGCCTGTCTGAGTATACAACTGCAGCAATAGAGACCATGTTAGGATTAACGCCCCTACACTTTCAGGTGAAAAAGGAGGCAATGCTACATGCGATCTCGCTTGCAAGTACAAATAAATTCAAATCTGGAGACCTGCCAGGCCACTTAGGTATTCTAAGTCTCGCTCACATAGAGCGAACGGCCTACACCGTATCGGATTATATGCCAATAAAATACAACTTCGACCAACCTTTTAGAGTGACCATCACAGACCGGGAAGTATGGTCCTCGGGAGGACCTTCCTTTAAGAAAGGATCCCTCCAGTGGTATACAGATGGTTCGAAGATGGAAGGAGGAGGAAGTGGAGCGGGGGTCTACGCACCCGGTTGCCGCATTTCCGAACCCCTCGGTGCTGTAACCATCTTCCAAGCTGAGGTTTATGCCACAAACCTTTGCACAACGATAAACCTAAAGAAGGGATATAACGGTGCAACAACTGACATCCTCTCAGACAGCCAGGCAGCAATAAAGGCTTTAAAGGACCCCATTTGTGAGTCGAAACTAGTCTGGGAGTGCCTGAACAACCTCAAACAACTGGCAAACAGAAACCACATTACTTTGTGGTGGGTGCCAGGGCATGAGGGCGTACCAGGCAATGAAAAGGCCGACGAACTCGCAAAACGTGGATCATCGACGCCATTCACTGGACCTGAGCCGTGCTGTGGAATGCAGAAAAGCCACATAAAACAGGCGGTCAAACTATGGGAGGAACAACAGAAATCCTCATACTGGCAGAATATTCCAGTACAATATCACGCAAAACAGTTCATCACTGTTTTGCAAAATAAAGCAAAACTTGCTTTGTCCCTCAGCAAGATAGAATTGAAAACCATCACTGGCATATTCACAGGCCCCGCAACACTAAAATACCATTTTTTTAGATTGATAAAGCTGAGGACCAAATCTGCCGCTTATGCAACGAGGCAGCGGAAACGGCAGAACACATTCTATGCGAATGCAATGCTGCCTGTCGCCGCAGACAAAACATTTTCGGAATGGCAACCATGACACCTAACTAAATAAGGGACTCGAAGTCCAGAGACATTATAAGGTTCTTCAACAGCCTACAACTTCTACAAAAGAACCACTAAGGGTCGAAGTGACGGAAGGCATATAAAGGCCAAAGCCCTAACATCTAATTATAATAATAATAATGGCACTAATTTACATACCTTTAAAGGAAAACGATCTTCCTAGCTCCTTTGTAGGTGGCCCTACCACGTTAATGGTTTGTAATTGATTGTGTCAGTAATTCTCTCTTCTATTTCCATATTGTTCCTAATGTCTTCATTTCTTTTTCTGTCTGTCTTACTGACTCCTTCTCCAATATTTCATTTCTGGGGCCTTCGGTCTTCATTCCAATATTTTGGTCGAATATTATCCTATATAAAACTTTTTCTGTCTTTATCGCTATTGCTTTATTCCATGGTATTGGATGTAGTGTTCTAGTGCTCTAGTGCTCTTTCCTCTTAATATCTTCTGTAGCATAATCCCTTTCATGCTTTCCATGAGCTGTTATAATTATTTCCAAATAATTATACTCTTCTGTTTGTTTTATTGTTCTATACTTTGTTTCCAAATGCCTTTGTTGTATTTAGTTATGGCATATTGAGTTGTAATCTCCCTTCATCTTTCTGCTCTATGAACTCCCTGATCGCATATGATGCATCATCCTCATCCTCTAATATTACTAACTGGTCATCGGCAAATGGGAGTGTATGTATGCGATCATCTACGATCGGTACACCCATTCCTTTACATTTTTTGGTCCAGTCCCTTAATACACTATTATATAAATCTTGAATAGCGTTGGGGATAGACAGCAGCCCTGCTTCAAACCTCTGTTTACCAGAGAAGAATGAAATACTGCCGCCCTTCTTTAGCTAAGCTTCAATTTTCTTTATATATTTTTTTATCACATTCACATATTTTTATTAATATTATTCCTTTTCCAGTGATTTTCATAACTTGCTCTAAGAACTGAATCATATCACTGACAGCCTTGCTGTCCCACTGCTGGGCATCGCCCTCTTCTCTGTCACGTCTTTCTCCTCCGCGCTAAGAGGACCTACAGGTTAACGTCGAATCCGACCGACAGAAATTCTAGAGAAGTTTTTAGCATTAGGATCCTATGGTTGCAAACCAGATTGGGAAATTATGTGTGGCGGGTTGCAGATAAGATATTTATGAATTTGCATAGTAATGCTTAGGTTTCGAACCCAAGCCAGAATCGACGTTTTACTGAGAAAGCAAGCGCTCTCCCAACTGAGTCACCCCGATACTGTGAATAATATGCCTTCTTTAAATGATAACGTATTATTCACTTCCACGAGCAATATTTTCATTAATTCGCCTGATAATCTATTTCCTAGAGCAATCAATATTTTCCCCATACCTATGGTATCTGGAAATAATTCCTCCGCAAATTTAAACATGAATTCTTTACAATTTATCGGTCTGTATGTGTGCATGTATGTAGGTAGATCTTATTTATGGTAAAACCAAGAATTAAAAAAATGTGTAGTGTTCAACGATGCTCACTCTCTTATATACGAACGAAAAATGTAGCGAGACTCGGAAATGATGATGGTGAAGGCTCTACGGTTTTTTGAAAATTTTTTCCTTACATTGTTCTTAACCTTAGTACTTATAACCCACCACTTTTCACGAACTCTGCATTAGTCCGAATTTATAAAATCCATAAACACTTCCTCTTTAAGGTCATACGTCTCGTATTACATCTTTCCTGACTCCCACTGAAAACATAATTTACAATTTACACATACGCTTTATTAGTATACTTTAGCAAGAAGTATGACTAGGATAATCAGTAGGTTAACGACTATTACTAATTATGCGCAGGCCGAACGATATAATTTCAGTTAGGTTAAAGAATAATAAATAATTGTATAAGATATGTATTTATTTTTTAGCATATAGCATACATTTTTAAATATTCGATATTCCACTGAAAATAAATTATATTTTACAAATTAACATATGAGAGAATGCAGGTCTGTTCTAAGCCTTTCCTTCGGGATTGCCGATCCAAGGATATACCTGTGGACACTGAGTGCACGATGCCATGTACATAATTTCGTTAACTCCGAAAGGAAGCTTGCAAGTTGCTGGAGTGCAAGGCCGATTTCTTGTTTCAACAACTGGCTTGTACGTTTCAAGTGCTACAGGGTTTTGCGACCAACGAATGACTTCTCTGTGTGAAACCAAAAACGTGTTCTTCTGTTGTCCCAAATGATCCAAGAACCTATAAAAAACGCAGTATTTAGTCAAATACTGTTTATTTCATAGGAGATACACTTACAATTCAAGTCCTTCAAGACTGTTTTCGACCGCTTGGAACCAAGCTATATTAACCAAGAAACTTAGAGGTACTCGAGTGCCAAGATTCCGTTCATATTGCTGGATTAACCAGTCGCGAATATGGGCAGCTGTACCGCTAAAAATATCCAATGTTATTCGTAAAGAAAGGTTAAATTGCAAAAACCACTTACTTTATTTGGCAAGCAAGTAAAACGTTGCATTGTTGCAAATCTTCTCCAACGAAGTTAACAATTGGAGCCACCCAGGTTCCTGGATATGAGTCTGTTGGACACCTCCCAACAAGGCACTGTTGGTCGGACTTGTAGTTCAATGAATAGGGATAAAGAGGCGAGTCAGAACGAGTTGTCCATGAATTGTCATATTGCAAGTTAGATCTAGCGTAAGCAGTGAAGGTGTTGTTTCCAGCCAACTCAAGATGTGGTGTTCTAACGCCTTTAATGTTATCAATGGGAATGTTAGCAAACTTGGCGATTATGTTACGTTGTCCGTTAAACTCGTCAACCAACAAGTCGATTGGAGCATTTTTAAAGTAATCGGCGGTGTCTTTACTGAAACCATACAAAGTTAATTAAACGCGATTATTTAAGTCAACACAATTTCTTTACCTGATTGAGTTCACACCAATATCGTATCCCCTGTTATAAAGAGCGTTGACTTTTTGATAATCAGAGTATTTGTGGGGGATGTAAGCTGAAGCGGAAGCGGGACTACCATCGGGATTTTTTCGATTAAACAAGAGCCTTTCGATAATATCGTAAACATCACTTCTTAAACTATCATCAAATGTGAGCGTTACGAACTAAAACAAATATAACAATTAAATGGTTAACTAACACAAAATGAGGGTAGTTACCTGTGGTGTGTTAGAAGCATCACCCAATGGAGATTGTGACGACGCACAAACACAACCATCGGCTAATTTACATTTTTCAACGGTACATTTCCCAGCTTCCGCATAGAAACCGGGAAAAGCAAGAGCTGATGAAACGCAAACTACAAATAACAGAAAATACTTCATTGTGAGAACTGATCGGTGAAGCTTACTCCAGAGTTTTTATACAAACCAACAGCTTGTTATCAATTATCAGTTTGTGAAAAATCTTAATTTAGTGCCTAACTATGAAACATGTTTTAATCAATATCGCGATTGTATCATAGCATTAATAGATTAACTCAACTATTCTGAGAAATCTAGATTGGATATTAATCCTATAATAATTCTTTGAAGTATGGCTTGTGACAAACTGTTTTGGCTGGTATTTTCATGAATCAAAAAATTAATACCTTGGGATATATTTAACGCTTGTTGCTAAAATGATAAATTGCCGGAAGATGAGCTTTAGACGTCACGTCACAAAATGAAGTGTTTTGGACGATATTTGCTTGTCAGTCACTCTATAGTTAAGGTAATCTGTAAAAAAAACTCTGAAGTGCTGCTGAAATTCCTCAAATTTTTCGTCGTACATTGAAATGTATAAAAATATCACAATAAACGCAGATCAAACAAAGATATGTTTGTTTAAGGTTTTTATTTGAAAACTCGTAGTCATATCCTGTTCGACGTCACAATTTTTGTAATTAAGCCCGAACCATTGTTTCCACAACAGTTTCATGCCCCAAGCGTTATCTCCTTTATTCTGCAACACACACGCGAGTTTATGTGTAGATGATTTTAGAGCTTTCGAATAATGGGTTATAAATTTTAACGTTCCCTCCATCGGCAAGTGCCTACGTTACACTCAGATTCAGTATTACTGTTATTACCATTATTATTGCAATGGCACTAAATTTGAAATATGCTCCGTAGTTGAATTACATGATTTTTGCGAGAGTTTAAAGTTCACACCCTCGTCTGCAACACAATTGTTACAAAGTCCTTTCTTCGCTTATTATTGAGAAAGACTTCTTAAACAGTCCTAGACGATGGTTCTAAAGTTAATTCGTGGTCGTATACAACGTTTCAACGGACAGGTTCGTGTTAGACGTCTTAGTGTATGTACTCGGTCGGTAATTTTGTACATTGCGATGTTCGATGAACCATAAATTGCGGACTTTATTACATCTTTTAGAGTTCGTGGGAATACCACATTGAAATTTCACGATCTTACCTTTCCTCAATTTACAACAGCAGTACGGTGTATGTATTTATACTGATACAATTTTCATATTTGCAAGTTCTACAGCCGCACAGTAAAATTATAATGACGAACTTAATGCGCAAGTCTTTTATATCTCTATTTTCAGTACATCTGGTTATTATAGTTTCGAGTTAGGTACATATACAATAAACGCGACACAATAATATAGTGTCATGAATAAACTTCCAAAAGATATTACAGATGCAGATATTAAAGAACCTCGATGGGGCAGTGCGCATACGATCGGCCGCGTGGTCAAATCCCGGCTGAGGCGACCGTATTTCACCTAGTTCAGTTTAGGATGCATGTTGCATGAATGCCTAGTATGTAAGGAACGCCCCCCCTCCCCCCCTAAATAACGCGAATTAAATCTTAATCAATTAAAACCATTAAAACATTATTGTCGCCCTAGCTCTCAGTACAATTATTATTACTAATTAAAAGGTCTAATTTATTAAAATTTCCTTATAATTTTTTTGACAAACTCATATAACTGTTATATCAAACATAGTTATGTGATTCCAAATATAGAGCCGTCTTAGCTTCTTCATCTAATAGGCATGTAAACAAAAAATAACAGGTCATAGAGTATTAATTCATTTGAGTTGTGTTTACTTAGGAAATGTGTTAGTAAAAATAGCTATTGCTATGCAGTGGTTTTTGCCTACTGTGAATATTACTTAAATGTACGCTCAACAAATAAATATTTACAAAAATATACGTAGCTTCCGTCGGCTCTCAATAACAGCTTTGGAAGGATTATAGAAGTTTGAACGAAACACCAGGCAGGCAAGTGTTTCTTGGAATGTGAGGGATAAACAAAGGGTAGCAGAGTGTAGCAGTCAACAAGAGACAGTGTTGTTTTGTGGGTAGGCTTAACCTTGCATATCTTTGGCGTAATAACTAATTTGTAGCGTTTGCGAACCTACTAACTGTTTGCGATGCGATTATCCTCTAAGCTGAAGCAACGTGCGAATTTAGTGTTACCACTTAGATGTTTATATACAAAGATGGCCTGCAATGGCAGGATCAGCTAATACAAACAGTGGCGTCTCTAGCAAAGTTATGATTTATATTCCGTGAGGTGTTACATCTTTTAACCCAAATGGTTATGTATTATCTACTTGTTACTATATGTGGTTTATAAGCGCTGGGTCCTATTACTGTTAATGTGCAAGATTGGTGTATTTATGTAAGTAGTTATTGAAACTGGTAGGGTAGCGAATATAAGTCGCTGTATGAGTAGATAATGTGTGTGGCATGGTTAATCATTATTTACCTAGCAATCATTCGGGAGGTAGTCAGTTGGCAGGGGTGGCATGGAAAATGCGCCTACTTCGAATTATTATTATTATTATTATTACGAATGCAACAACTTTTACGCGGAGGGTGGAAACTAATTTTGCTCTCCCCTTCGCATGTGGGGCGGAGGGATACGCCCCTCCTCAGCGACTCTTGTGACTAACTGAGTGACAGGCTGGAATTAGTCCAATTGGTGCACCAGAAGATATGCATAATTGAAGAGATTACTCCATGATTACGAATGGCGGCCACCACAGCAGCTGGCCGGCAGATGAGCATCCGCATCCTGTTCGAATCCCAATCCATGGGTAGGGGTCTACAACTTTATATGTGTCTTTTTCTAGAGCGGCTTTTACATTTTCCTTTCTGTCTTTATTATTTTTTTAATCATTCCTCTTATTACACAGCTACCTTTGACAGTCTTCTAAGGCCTTTTCAATTTTTTTATATTTCTATCCTCCTCCCCTCCCCACGTTCTCGCTTTAATAATATATTTCTGTTACTCTGTTAGCATTTGTTTTTGTTCCTTCGAACCTATTACTACTACCTCTTCCATTTCTCCTTATTCGGTATTGCTTTCCGTCTCTGTTCTCGTCCTTAATCCCTCCGTTGTAACAAGTAACAAGCTTCCTTTCCTCTAAAAATTTTTCAGATTCTCTTCGGTTCCACATCCTTCTTGTGTCTCTTTATAATCTTTTTCTGACATTCTCCTTTCTTTATTTCCTAATGACGTCCTTCCTATATATCTTGTTCTAAGTTCTCATTGCCTTTTCCTTTATTTAACCCATTTGTTCTCTACACATATTTAATATAATCAACTCAATAAAGTTTCAAAGGAATCAAATACCAGATGGCGTAGAAGTTTGACCACGTGCTGCGAGATTATTGAATAAGTTGCCTCGTGAACTATTTGTATAATAGTTAGATAGTAGAGAGTGCAATTTATGGTGTAATTTTCGTGATATGTGACAAAGGCAAATGATCACGATAAGATCAGTAGCGGTGTATTAAGAAGTGATAATTTAAAGCAAATGGTCGTTCACTTGCGGCGCCTTGCGCAACTGTATCCATAAGTATTTCAGTGGGTAAGGTTTGACAGCAAGCCAGCCGGCGAAATGCGGGTGCAGAAAGGTAGAAATGCGTTTAATTAAAAATTAAAGAACAAAATCCAGAAAGGTAATTTGGCGGATAAAATGGGAGCTGCCTGTCTCATTTTTATGTGGTAATTTTGAAGACGGAAACAAGGCAAGAGCAAGGCTTGTAGTAGCGGGAACATAAGTTCTCAGCAGGCCGCAGGATACGGGGAGCATACTGCATGAATTGGGGGACATTTCAATGCAAATGAGCGTGTCACGGCGCGTCACCGGCCGCCTGCTGCCATCAAACCCGCTATAAAGCCACAAATATGCCCGGAGTTGTCGCTACGTCTGCTACAGCAGCTACGCTCCTTGGAGTTGGGACTTAATGAGCTGTTTTCTGAATAATTGTATGCATTATCTGGTTACACAAACTAGCTGAGAAGTTTTAAGCCGATTTGGCAAAGGGAATATTGCAAACTGATACCGGAACTTTTTGCCATAAAATACCGCCCGACCTCCTTGCAAGAGCAATGGTACATAAAACTTAATTCCGTGTGCCTCATCCTGATAAGGGTCCCGATAAATTAACGTTGAGGCATGTATTCTGTGTATTAAGGTCGCCAGATGTGTTCGACAACCTTGTCTTATCGCTCTTCCCCTAACGTCTTACTCCGGGTAGTCATTCATTGGTGCGTATAATTGATCCTATCGGTCCTGGCCTTGCATAAACTTCGTCGAGAAGCTCTAGTTCAGATGCACCTACGTCATACATCACACTTCTAGCATCAATCTGCATATACAGGTCTCTTAGTGGTGGTCATACTGTTAAAGTTGCCATTACTCAGTTTGGAAGATAAAACACATTTTTCTAAAATCGTCATATCATAATGGTTAAGCAGCTATTTGTGGTATAGTATCGAAATTTCTATTATGTATTTAAGTCACATATAAATTGTTCACGTGAAATAATTTCCTATTTAGTTTTTTCAGGAGATTGTTTTAAGGTACAATATGTAAACTTATAGTCCTTGTGAACGTATTCATGCAGCCAGTTTCCCACTAATGGATTTTAGAGCATAACGGAAGGTATGTACCGTTGAGAAATATTTTCGCTAGTCAGTTGACATTTATTGGTAAATCTAGTACAAAATATGTTTGGACCTTTTCAACGTTTTAACAAAATGTTCCGTAAGGTCCCTCCTTAATAAATTTCAAATATAGAGTCCTTGCTAGAGCAATAGAAAGATGGCTAGCATAGGAAGGAAACCTCCAGGCGCCGCGAATATTTGGAGCTTCCTTAGCAAACTTTTATATTCTCTGCATCAAATTGTAACTGAGCTTTTCTGTAAAGAATAACAAAAAAACATAAAGTATACAAGTTGTCGAACAGCTACGATCAGACAACATCCAATCAGTAATTAAATTTTGTGCCTGTTCTCTTACCAACACTACAATGAACATTTTCTTTCTAGTAGTTTTTTTGGTGAACCCCATGATACGTTATCTGGACAATAAACTAAGCGACCAATTTGGTTTTGAAATACCACAATATTTTATTCTTCAACCGAATTACAACCAAAAAGTAACTAGTCTGTATGGTTCAGGTTGTCATGGCAGACCTGTAGTAGTTAATCAACAACGATATCATTTTATTGAAGACCTTCTGACGATTTTCCGGTTTAAAAAATTTGCTATTACGATCATGGTCGTTCCAGCAAGAGTAGGCAAACTGTAGATATGGGCAAATATTTTCCTTGTTATATTATTTCAAAAGCAAGCTTCATTCATTATCTCCTTAATTTTTCCAATGAACCACATAGTGATGCTTGCTAGTGGAAAAGTTATGAAAGAAAAAGTTTACACATATATATTTTCTACTATACTTAATGATTTAAGGTACAATATTCGTCAGGTGTTAAGGAAATATTCAACAGTATCATCTAAAACACATTCCATAATTTACGTTAACGTATGAAAAACTTTCTGAAAATGAAGAAGAGCAGTTGTTTGTATAGCCATTAAAAACCTACACGTGGCGATATTCTTTCTATAATTCTTGGTCGAAAATATTAATACTAAAATGATATACTGTTTCCTGTATTCTCAGGGACAATTTAGAAGAAACATACATTTGGCAACACTGCACCCAGACAGGTGTTGTTAGTATGCACGGTAACCAACTACTACTAATAATAACCTACTTATAATAACTGTTCGAATTGAAAACCGTCTGTTTGTAAACATAGTTCCAATCGTGATATCGTTTGCATTATTCGCTTCAGCATTTCTGGTGGAATTTCAAATACGCGTTAATTCCGTTCATAACTTCGTCAGCGTTTGGTAGAGGCGTGGCGTAAACTTTTTCTTTAATAAAGCCCCCAACAGAAAAGTTTTGGAAAGGATTGAGATCGGGTAATCACACGACCATAAAATAGAACCGCCGACACCAATTCATCTGTTTGGTAAGCATTCCTCCAACCACTCTCATACATTGCGGGCAAAATGAGCAGGAGCTCCATCATACATGTGTATTATATTAGCTAGTATATTCAACGGAATCTCATCAATGACTTCTACCAAAACATTGAGACTATTCATCAGCATTAAGACGATTTGGTAAGTAAATTGGTCCAACAACGGTGTGGTGGTGTGTTTTATTACGCCCAGCTACACATTAACTGAAACCCTGCTTTGTTGACCAAATTTACACAATTCATGTAGATTTTCCTCAGCCCAATATGAGTATTATGCATATTTAATACGACATCTCAGGTAACCATACACTTATCTCTCCAAAGAATACGTCTTAAGAAGTCACCATTGTCACGAATTCTATTTAAAATTGTGTTGCAAAAATTCAATCGGGATATGTTATCATTTTCATAAAGCGCCTGAACTTTACAGACATGATATGGATGAAAAAGCTCTTGTCGTAGAACCAAATATACGGTATTGTGACTGGGGATATTTAAAGTTGCAGCTAATTGCCAGGTACTTACGGAGGGATCTTCGTGTGTTGCGTCTAAAATTTGCTCTTCTAGTTATATTGTACATTTTTGCCTTGGTCGACCAGCATTCGTATTTCTTTTGACGAAGGAACCAGTTGCAGGAACACGTTGATCCAACATTCGAAATACAGTTCCTTTCGTATATCTCGGGTATGGAAAACATGTCCGGTATTCTTGTTCTACCACGTTAGCATTTCCACTACAGAAACCGTATGCCATTTACATATCGGCATACTCACTGAACATAAAGTTCATTATAAGCGAACGAAATAAGATAGCAAAAGACAAAAACACAAGAACTAATAAAAGCTATATAAATAATCAGAGAGAATACAAAATTAGATCAATAAACCGAGTTAATTTGATTTTGTGGTGTCAAAATTTGATAACAACGGGAGGGGACTATTTACTGTTTTACAATGTTGCAGAATGTATTTCTTGTGAAAATAAGTTAATGAAGAAATGTTAAAAGCAAACTTTTAGAATAGAAAGACCACGTCTACGAAAACAATATTCACATTTCTTCTTTTTTCTAAATTGCAGGTTTTCCTATCAACAGATATCGATTAATAACGCTTATTAAAAGACCGCATGTCCAAACTTTGGGGACCTAGTGCAGAAGTAGGAAACACGGCACAACATTTTAATATTAGGATTTTCGACTAAGGATTTTACGACGAATATCGTCATGTGTAACTTTTACGTTAATTTATACACACCCTGTATTATACTATAGGTTACACTGTAAATCCTTAAATTGCCCTACAGGAAAATATGTTCAGCATATACACCAACGCATATAGATATTGTTTGCTACAGATAGAGTGTTATCTTCAATTTTGGTGGTAGATAGTTATATCATTTTTAAGCGCATCAAGAGTGTGTGTGCTATTTCTGGTAACTACATTTAGAAAGTCGAGAATCCTAGAAAATAACAAATTCATTGTCTAAAACGTCTTTCACTTCTGTTGAATGCGTAAAATTAGTTGCTGTATAAATCGAAATATGCCTGATGTTTCCACTAAAGCAGCAACATTGCCTTTAGTTACATGATTTACGTATGATCTATCGCCACTCGAACAAAACCTACAAATTGTCGAAAACTACAAATTTTAACGTAATAAATCGACGATTGTTTCACCTTTTCATAAACATGTCAACGACATAATCCCGGCCTAAACTATAAGGATGGAGGTTATGAAAATTAAGTGGACAAAATCACCTAATTTGTTGCTAACGGTAGGAGTTGAAAATGACTTTGTCACAGAAATAAATATTCAAATCATTATTCGATATAAATGTATTGTCGTGGTTCATCTTAGAGAATAACCATTTCGTTTAAATTGAAACACAAACCTTGTACATCTCGAATTAATTTCTTCTTTAGACGCCTAGCATAACGTTCCGCATTTACAATTTGGTTTAAAAATATTGACCCAAGGATACCAGAAATTCGGAACAGCACACTTTAACACTAGGTTGAACATTTTCCTGAAACTGAGATTGAATACCAGGGCAGTTCATTAAGTCTATGGTAAATGTAATAGATGGCGCCTACGTCGCAATTCTCATACATTCGGAAAGTACCATCTTTAAATAGGCCATGGAAAAATTTTCAAACCGACCTGTCAGTTAGTTCAGTTTTTACAACATTCCAAAGCAGAGAACCTCCGAATTTTCAAAAAATAGAAAAAAGTGAATTTCATTTGTTCATAAAACATTATTTTTGCGAGAAAAAAATATTACGCAAACCCAAAAATCGCGTAACACACATTATGGGGACGACATTCAATCGGGCAAGTACATAGTATCTTGGTGAAATATTTGGACATGAAAAACATATCCGCGCGTTGGGTGCCGCGTTTGCTTACAACTGACCATAAACTTAATCGAATGATAACTTCAAAGGAATGTTTGGCGATGTTTAATCGTAATGGTGCTGAGTTTTGGCGTCAATACGTAACTGTGGATGATACATGGGTTCATCACCATACACCGAAGACCAAGGAACACTCGAAACAGTGAATTTGTTATGGTGAACCGGCTCCGAAGAAGGCGAAGGCAGTTTTATCGGCCAACAAAGTCATGGCGATAGCTTTTTGGGATGTACACATCGATTACCTTGAAAAGGGGGAAATGATAAACGGAAAGTATTATGCAGACTTATTGAACCGATTTCACGACGATTTACGAAAAACGACCACATTTGGCGAAGAAAAAAGTTCTTTCCCAGCAACAAGACCATGCTCGTGCGATTATTTCATGTTTCCGAATATGAAAAAATGGCTTGGCGGAAAAAGATTTGGCTCAAACGATGAGGTCATTGCTGCAACAAACGCAAATTTTGAAGAGTTGCCGAAGTCCTATGTTTTGGAAGGGATCGGAATATTAAAAAAACGTTGGACTAAGTGTATCGAGCTGAAAGGTAACTATGTTGAAAAATAAAATGAGTTTTGGTCAAAAAACAATTGCCTGCTTTCATTTATCATGGACTTAATTAACTGCCCTCGTACTTTCATACTTGCAACTAAAAATACTCCAGGTTTGTAAACCAAATATTGCTTTACATGTCGACATTTGCTTCCATAATAACAAAAAAATTGATAAATGGAGGGCAGCCAACAGAGTTTAGCTTCGTTACTCAGCTTTTAACAAAGATGTGTCTTCTCAAAGATATTTTATGTTTTGATCCAATAGTCAAGCCTGGAGGTAGCTCAATATACAGAATTGATATTCTTGAAATTCTTTCGACTACTGCTCTTACCCATAACAGATTTTTTCGATTTCCACAGTTTGCTTGCGTACAATAGCCCCTTTTCAATTACCGAGAACGGATCTCATTTTTGAAATTACTTACCAAATACAGTATGCAATACCTTAAGGACCCAACTCTAACGCTGAACCGCCCTCGATGAATTACACTTCGATTCATATGAAACGCACCACCCATTAAAAATAAAGCTACGGGTTTGAAACTTTGCTAAAATAATGTTTCATTATTGCGTATGACTTTCATAAAAAAAGATCAACAATTAGAAGAAAACAATAACAACAACGAAAACAAAATTAATAATGTCTAACATCGCCATGAACAGCAATGCAAGCATTTACTCGTCGTGGCATGCTTTCTATCAAATGGTCTTTGTTCTCCTGGGTATCTCGTTCCATATAACCTCAAGTTGGTGTCTCAGTTTGTCTAAGTTCTTAGGAGCTCTTGGCAATAATCTTGGTCGCCGGCCCATCATGTCCCAAATATGTTCGATCGGCGATAAGTCCGATGACCGTGCAGGCCAGGACAACATTCGCAATTGCGGTTGTTGGAGTTACGTACTGGTAATGTTTGCAGTATGTGTATGTGCGTTATCCTATTGGAAAATACCGTTTGGCAACGTCTGCATGAATGGCACTAACCCCGGTTCTAGAACATTATGAATATAGCGATGAGCATTTAAAGTGCCTGGGACGAACACAGAGGTAATCTTCTACTGAAACAAATCGCACCCCAAACCATAACTCCAGGTGTTAACGCTGTATGGCTCTAAATTTCGTCTTTCTCCTCGATATCGACGTACCTTCCAACGGCCGTCATTTGCCCACAAACAAAATCTTTATTCGTCACTGAAGACAATGTCGTTCCATTGCTGATTCCAATGCTGTCGCTCTTGATACCAAGCAAGTCTAACAGCATTGTGATATGCAGTTAAAGGGAACCGTTGGAATGAACGGTATGATCGCAGTCCAAAAGCAGAGATTCTTCTGTAAATTGTTGCCATTGACACGCGGCGGTGAAGAGCTCGCATCCAGTCTACAGCAACAGACTTTGTTGTTTGAAAGCGGTCTCGTGTAGCCATTCTTCGAAGAAGTCAATCTTCACGAACATTGCTGCTACGTGGAGGTCTACCAGCAAGACGACGTTGCTGAATGCCTTCTTCTGGCCAAGCAGGCCATATTTGTGCAACTGTAGTGTGGCCCCGATTTACCCTTCTACCAATTTCACGAAAAGAAAGTCCAGCTTCTCTCATGCCGATAATTCGACCTCTATCAAAATCGGAAATGTGGTTAAAATTTGTACGTTGTCTTACTGGAGGTATTTCAAAACATTAGTTCTGTCACAAAATGTAAGAAAATCTCGAAACAACTAATTAATGTTTAGTAAATATTGTTTTGTTTCTAAGTAACAACTTGATGAGAGACAGTAGACGAACACCACAACCACTTGATTTTTTTAATGAAAATAGTGATCATTTCATACGCAATAATAAAACATTATTTTAGCAAATTTTCAAACACGTAGCTTTATTTTTAATGTATGGTGCATTTCATATGAAACTGAGCATATATGCACAATTAATACCATTTCACAATTTAAAACATTCTTCTACTGCCCTGTGTTATACCACATCTTAACGACTAGTACTGCTGCCAACTAACACTGCCAATATTCCCGTATGCAGTGGCGCCAACATATCTCTACATTAACCTAAATATTGTCTCTTATAAATAATCACTCCTTTTTTCTAGCAGCTCTAACATAATATATAATGAATTTTGTATAAAATATTAGTATCTGCTAGTTTTTGGAAAAAAGTTTAAATATCACTTTATTTAAATAATCTAGAAGGCTTTTCGAATACCAGATCAATCAGGATTCTTTCAAAATTTTCAAGGCAAGTTTAGCAGACTATTTTCGTAGAGCAGGGCAGAATTCGTCAAGGCCGTGCATAATCCTTCTAAGCATTAACGACGACGCATAATACACCTAGGATCGAAGCGAAGTTACCTTTTTGATTCTGATATATTAGTTAATGACTCTTGAGACCCTTAATGAAGACATCCTTGAAGTGATCATGCATCATATAGGACTATCGTCTGAGAGCTTAACAAAGCGTCTCAAGTGTGCAAAGTACTTGAATTATGCATGCTCATTTAAAGTAAGCGTCAATGAAGTACCGCAGGGATCTATTTTACGTCCATTGTTATTTAATATTTATACTACTCATCATTGTTAATACCTATGATTCTAAATTTTATTTATCTTTCTATCCTTAGGAAGTTAGACATGCGGGTGCCTTAATTATTTAATATACATTAACTTTTAGAATATTCAACTAAGTTTAGTCTCACAGTAACGGTTCAAAAACAGTGCATTCATGAAAAGACGGCCTTAATAATCAGTAAATTAAAAGCAGTGACTACAACGTATACATTTATATGTCTACAAATCGTATTGTAACTTAAAACAGACACTTCTAGGTATTAAAACTAAATGTAATGGTTTAGCTCGTTCACCACTGATTGTGGTGATGTTTATAATTCGTACTTAACCAGTTTAGAAGAAGAATTAAACGAGTTCAAAAACCTAGCCTACATTTTATTTTTGGAATAAGAAAATCTGAAAAAAGTACCTATAAATTAGCATTAATAAATTAGCTTACTATGATAGCAAGACGCTATTTATAATCGTCCTGGTTTTTCATAATAATGTAATAAACAAGACATCTGTGTATATATAAAATTAAAATTAGAACGGATGAATTGTTACACACTTTATATATACAATTCAAGCGGTCCCTAAGCTCTACCCTAACACTTTAAGACATTTTGCAGCCTTAGGTTTTTTTTACAAATTTTTAATTAATTAATACTAAATTACATTAGGTAAAAAAATTATATTTGAGAGTCTCAAAGCAGAAAAGTATTTTTTACTACGTCTATGTAGACGTAAGAAATATTTTTTACCTACTTGATTAGTACATTACGCATATATTTATAATCTGTGAACTGTTGGCTTTTAAAATATTTATCTAGGTTTCATTGGATTAGGTAGAAGAACGACTGAGATAATTTTTATTTGTTTCTATGAAGATGAACTTTGACCACCGTAGAGCATTAGATATATCTTCTTTTTTAAAACGGTACAGACTTTTATTAATAATTATTATCATATTGAGATCTAACATATAATCTAAAATATTAAGTGAATCAAGATATCCATCGAATTTAGCTTTAATGGGAACTACTTGAAAGTTAGAAAGTTATCAATTTCGTGACGCTCATATTTTGAGACTACAGTCAATAAGTCCTTTTAGAGTAAACACCAACCTCAAAACATGATATTGCATATTTTATTATAAATACGAATCCATACAAGTTAGTTCAGGAAAAGGAATCTAATGAACCGCATTTCTCTCCCCCAGGTCGATTTGGACAGACTCATTTTCCTCTGCTCACGTTTTTACCAACTTACCTACAAGTTATTCTATGTCTTTAATCCTCAACAAAACTTAAAAACTAATTAGAAGAGAGAACCAATTAAAAATTTTGTATTTTCGAGGGTTGTGAAATATTTCAATATTTGTATTTGTTTTTGGGAAAAAAGGAATGAACATGAAGTTCTGGGTGTTTTATTCCTCTTCATCTTTTTTGCTTCTATTAGATTAAATAGTGTTTTATAACAAAATGCCTACACTATGGTGATGAGCATGTTTTTAATATTAGCCAATTGTTTTTCCACCTGTTAGATGGTTTTCCCTGGTCTCATCCTTCATGGATTCTTTTATCTCTGTTTGGACTGGCACCGTCTTTATGTTCCGTTGACGGTTTTCTTTTGTTTTAGCCCATTTGTTAGTGTCTTGGGTATATACTAATTTCTTATTTGGTTGTTGGGTACTCTATCAAATCTGCTTTTCCTCATAACAGCTATGGATTAAAAGAGGAGAATAAGAGAATTCAGGCGCACTTAGGCCACAAAAGGTGGTTTCATTGTACTTCCTCCGCCTTCCATATCAGGCGTCACTCAACTCTTCCAATCATCTAGAATTCTAGACGAACTTGAGGACGTTAACAATTTGGGTGCTGCTACTGCTAGCCATGTCAAGCCAGTTTTCCAGCGTGAATCCTCTTAAAGTTGTGACAACAGCAGTGGCAGCGCACGTATTCTGCAGTCTCGTCATTACCTTTGCATTCGCCACAGTTGGGACTGACTGCCAGTCCCATCCTGTGCAGGTGTATCTTTAGAGTGCAGTGTCCAGATGAGATGCCTACGATTTGTTGGAGGTTCTTTTAAAGCAGCTGTACGCAATATTTTGCTGTCTTTGGTGATGATGCAGTTACAGCAGCCCTTGCTTGACGGTAGCTTTTGAGTGTTTAGCCATCTTCTTGTAAAACCCCACAACAGCTCGTAAACTGTTTATTTCAGTTATTAACATGATCTTCTTGGTTTTCAAGTTTCTGCCATTGTTTCTACTACATATGTTATAATGGGTCTAACTGATGTTATTTTCGCTTCTTCATCTTCCACACTACAGCCCTTAAATAACCAGACATTCTGGCTCTCTTTGCTGTCTGTTTAACTTTATCATTAAAACGGTGATTACTTAATATTTTCACGCCAAAATAACTAAGTTTCATCAGTTGCTCTGTGATTCTTTGGTCCAGACTTTTAATTTTATCAGTAGGCACTAGCATGTTGTTTGATCCTACTGTTATAATAAACTGATGGAGTTATGTAGCATACTTTGGTCTGTATGGAGTTCATGAATAAATTATCCAGGAGCAGCTTAAACAACATGGTGTTTACACAGTCTCCCTGTCTAATTGGTTTCCATATTTATTTCCTTTGCTAGATCGCCTTCGACTTGTATTCCTGCTTAATGAAGTTGGAACCTTCCTTTCTTGATACTCCTAATTTAGAGCCCGCGAATGCGTTAGGAAGGTCGGCGATATACACCATTACTATGGTCTAGTCCTGTTAGTCTTTGCTTATTGTAAGATGTTCGACGATCTCCTCTAGAATGATTGTATTAGAACTCGAAAATAATGTATAAAATAATATCCCCAAAGTCACTAATTGTATCTATAATGTTTACAAATACAAATCAAAACAAAGTATAAGTCTTTGGAGTTGAGACTTCAGAAAGTGGAAAACGTAACTCCAGAATGGAGTATTTTTTTACTTTTAGAGTTAAGTATATTTCGCCCATGAAACCCATTTTATAAATATGTATTTCACTGGCGTCATTTTTTGGTGAATATAGTACAGTAAATACATAAATAAAACGTAAATAAAACTGTTTTTTATGGTAATTTGATTATCTATGAAATTGAAATTAATCCAAAAAGGACCTGATTAAATAACTTCCTACAAAACACAGTGCCATCAGAAATTTCACCGTGAAACACCGTGTCATCACTAAGTTTTCTGGAATTAGTGATTTTGTTTTAGCATATTAGTACTACTAACACACTAAACTTGAAATGTCACGTTATAATTTTGCTATTGCTGTTCTAAAATCGTGCGTACCAGTTTAGTTTCTTATTTATTATTATTTTCAATTAGATCGTGTTTATCTGAACCCTTATACAAAGTATTCTTTTTATAATAAGCAGTCCACGTTTCCGTGAAACTAAGCTTTCCTTCTATAAAATTCTTAATATGTATGAACCGTTGTATACACTTGTAGTTTTACCATAAAGCACTATATTGATAATATATCGTGCTCTTTGGTTTTACCAAATTAAGAAATTTTAC
>JABXWE010006216.1:0-13885 GCA_014611495.1 Limonius californicus | reverse complement strand
GATGTGATAATTCTTTCGAAGAGTTTGCCCATGATGTTGAAGAGAGAAATTGGGCGATATGATAAGGGATTTTTGGAGTCTTTGCCGGGTTTATGGATCATTATTGTGGAGGCATTTTTCCATGAGGTGGGGAAGTAAGAAATTTGCAGGCAAGAGTTGAAAATGATTGAAAGGGCATTGATTGCTGAGTCGGGAAGATTTAATCGGGGGGATTTACACGAAATTGGGTAGTGGAGCGGGTGATTTCGTTGAAGAAGCGTTGATTGAAAGAGGGATCTTCGGGGACTTGGTGGATGTTCTGAAGGGTTTGGGCGAAACAGTTTGCTTTATCCTGAGGGTTATTTAAGATAGTGTTGTTGGAGTTGAGGTGATGGTTTGGGTTTGATTTTTGGCCGGAAAGTGATTGGAATTTGGCCCAGAAAGCTTTCCCATCACGGTAATCCAGAGATTGGCAGATGTTGGTCCATTGGGTTAAGCGGAAGTCGTTTATGTCGCGGCGGATTAGTGCGTTGAGTCGATTGAAATTGGTTTTGAAGATAGGGAGGCGAGTTCGGGAGTAATCGTGGTAGGTTCGCCGTTTTTGGCGGATGAGGTCTAGAATACGTGGGGGGAGAGGAGTTCTGTGTTTGGTGATGTGTTTGGTCGGAACATGGAGGGTTCTGGCTTGAGATATTAGGGAGGTGAATTCTGAGATTTGGTCGTCGATGGTGGCTGGGGTATCTGTTAGGGCAATGGGGGGGAGATTTTGGGAGATGAATTCTTGAAAATTGTTCCAATCAGCATTGGGGTAGTCGAAGATTGTTATGAAATCGGGGGGGGGCTGGTGGCCGGGGAAGAAGAGGTTTGAGATTAGGGGGAGGTGATCTGAAGTGACTGTTGTGCCGATGGAGGAATCGGGGTTAACGAAGGGGGTTAAATTGTCGGTGACTAGGATGTGATCGATGATAGAAGATCCATTGTGGGTTATGCAAGTGGGGAGATCGTTTCGAAGACGGGCGAGGGGGAGGTTATTCAGAGAATTGACTAGAAATCTACCGTTTCGGTTGGAAGTGGTGTCATTGAAATCGGTGTGACGGGAATTGAAATCGCCCATGATGATACAGTGGTTGATTTGGGAGGCGTAGTTGAGAAGATCATTCGAAATTTGGGAGGCGGGGGGGTTGTAGTAGCAGATGATGGTTATTTGAAGATTGTTGATGTGGAGATTTGCTGCGACAACTTCTAGATGGTGAAATTGTGCTGGGAGGGGGTGTTCAGAAGAGGCCAGTTGAGAGGATATCAGTATGGCTACGCCATAAACGTGGTAGGGGTTGAGATTGGGTTTTTGATAGGTATGATAGCCTGTGAAGTTAATGGTGCCTGTTTTTCGGGTTTCCGTGATAACGAGGACAGAGATATTGTCAGTGGAGAGGAAGTTCCTGACGGGTTGAAATTTACGGAGAAGACCGCAGACGTTTACGGTTCCGAAAGTAAGGTTGAGAGGCATTAAGGAGGTCCGGGGGCAAAAAAAAAGGGGGGGGCGAGTGGGCTTAGTTGAAGGTGAAAATGACTTTGTTTCCAGAGTGGGAAATTCGGAGGAATCGGTCAAGACATACACGAGCGGATTGCTCTAGGGTCGATTGGATTTGCAGCTTTTGTAGGGGAAAGAGATCGAAAAGAGTTTTGGTGAGGAAACGAATGAATTGTCTCACCGATAAAAATGGTTAATGGGTTTGGTCTTCATCCATGTCTGAGTTTTCGGGGTCGATGTTTGATTCGAGGATTTTAGTCGGGACAACTGGGGTTTCGGGGGTGATGGTTTGGGGTTTTGGAAATTGGGGGCAGATGCGGGACCACGCGGGATGATCGCCTTTACAGCGGGGACAGATAGGGGTTTCGCTGGGGCACTTGCCGTGAGGGTGATTGTTTGGGCAGGTAGGGCAGATGGCTTTACTTCTGCAGTCGGAGGGGGAGTGCCCGAAGGCAAAACATTTAGAACACTGCAGAGGAGTGGGGGTGGGGGGTGGGAAGGCTCGCAGGGGTGTTTGCGGCCGTAGAGATTGAGGCCATTGATAAGAAGTTCATCAATGGTGCTCTTGTCAGAAGAAATTATTCGCAGCATAGTTGTGGGTTTGTTGGTTTTTTTGGAAATTATTCGCCAACATTTGAAGATTTGGAATTGGGGGCACTGGATTTTGACGTCTTCAGGCGCGATGTCCTGATCGACGTCACGGGCGACGATAGAAAAGGTGAGAAGTTTTTTCGGAGTTGGGGCAGTGGAGGTTTTCCTGTAGAGGGGGCAAACTTCAAGGGTTTTACTGTTGGTGGCGGTTCGGAGATTGGATTGCGTGAGTCCGCTTAGGGGTTGCTGGGTTATAAGAAGTGCTGTTTTGTTGTAGTTAACAACAAGGGTAAGGATGTTTTTGTAGCCCTGAGAAATTAACAAGGAATAAAAGGATTTTTGGGTTGCGAAGTTTTCCGGGATATTTTTGATGGAATAGCGATGTTTTTCGGGCTGAGAATTAATCGAAGAAATAGATGAATGGCGGGAGCGGGGGGATTCTGAAGTAGGGGACGGTAAGTCTCGGTAGCGGGAGGGGCGGGCGGATTCCGGGAGTACAATGGATAATAATGGAACCGGAACATTCTCACCTGATCTTGTTCCAGGTCCTGGGGGGTGAACCTCGGTCGCGGTGTTGGCGGAGGTGGTGGTGGAGGTAGCAGAGCTGGTGGAGGTAGTAGAGCTGGCGGCGGTAACGGCGGCGGCGGCGGCGGCGGCGGCAGCAGAGGCTGCAGCGGTGACGCGGCGTTGGTTTCGCGTCTTAGCTTCAAGGAATCCTTGGTCTGCCATCTTAACGATTGATGGCCACAGGTGTGTTTCGCTCGACTTCTCGATTGGAACTGTGCCGAGTTACCTCAAAACGCAATAAATAGGTGGGAGAAACTCCCGTAAACAGCATAGTTTCTTCAAAGTGCTGAGCAGGTAAAGGTTTATGGGTACCTGCAGCTACAGCCGAATTACCTCAAAGCGCAACCAAGAGAAGGTGGGTGCACGGGTCTATATCACATCGCCGAATTTTCAGATCGCCGAAACGATATTTTGAATATTCGAATCGCCGAAAGCGTTCACATCGCCGAATGCATGCCAATGATCATTTCGCCGAACGTGATCAGAACGCCGAAAAGTTTGAAGCAAGAAATGTCATACGTCGGCGATGCGGAACAATTAGGAATTGTTCACATCGCCGAACGGAGTTAGAACGCCGAAATAGTTTTGTGATCACATCGCCGAACGTGGTCATATCGCCGAAAATATCCTGTGATCACATCGCCGAAAGTGTTCATATCGGCGAAAAATTTCTGTGATCACATTGCCGAACGTGGTCATATCGCCGAAAAAATTACACTTACTTGTGACTGACAATATTCGAATAGAAAGTTAAGAAAAGTGGCGTGTAGGATATTCAAAAGTGGGTACTTTAATCTCTTATTGATTTACTATACAAATATTCATCATTTCGTGTTTACAAACACGCACACGAACGCACCCAACCGCGCAGCAGTGACGGATCAAGGGGGGGTGGTTAACCGGAGCCGTTCCAACGGATAAAAAGTTTACCGTATTACATTTTTAATATATTTTGAAAAATCAGAGTAGCAAGTTATGCGAGTAATCAAAACTGGTAAAATTGTCAGAGTGACTTAACCCACATAAATACCAATAAATATAAATAGCAACATTTGAAAAGTAAAATGGGTTGCCTATTCTAAAATCTACAGGGGTCATGATGTAAAATGGGCACTCTGTATTATAAGAATAATTATTAAATTAAGTTGTTCAAAAAGTTATTTATTTTAAACTTCACAATAAAAATTTTCAATTGCTTTTTTTTAATCACGGCTTAATGTTAATCTCATGGCTCTATTAATTTTAAATTAATTATAAAATCAATTTTATGCTTTTTTTATATAGTAATTATTTAACTGTTTTATATATTTTTTTCTTTATTTAAAAAAAATCGCTCTATCGATTGGTGTAATAATGGGACTTATGTGAAAATTCAGCAAGCACGTTTGTTTAGTGCAGTGGTGTCCAACACGTAGCTCGCGAGCCACGTGTGGATCGCGTCAACTTTTGATGTGGCTCATTTTATCAATTCGGGCATGGAAATTTGTTATGTCTAAAAATTATTTGCTCTATAAAATACAATACCCCATATAATGGTCACAGTTGCTCAGGAATGTAACTTTGGACACTTTACAAATTTGGAGAACTGTACATAATAATTATCTCTTAATCCCAGAAGTAGCTAGTAACCAGAAATCATGATTGCATTACGATAAACTGGCCATTTGCTGGTTTTACTGTTATTAGTCAGCTGCAACTACCCTTTCAAACACTTAATGCATTTTTCTGGGAATATTGTTAGGAAACAGCAAACAAATAGCATTCTTCAGAACCGTGACTCACCTAATCCATTTTGGTACGTAAACTAGTCGTTTTAAGCAGCTTTCTTGTTACACGAATTTCTAAAGGCTGTCTTACTCATATTTTCATCTTTTGTTGAAAAAGCTCTTAATAATTCTATAAAATGACTAAAGCATTTTTTAATTACCATCAGCAAAGAAGCAGAATCAAAAAAATCTTGGGAGAAAAAATGTAATATTTATTTAAAACTGCCCAAAATATGCGATAATTAGCACATTTTCCAAAAATGGTCTACGGACAAAAGGTCCCCGGACAGAAGGTACCCGGACGAAAGGTCCCGGACAAAAGGTCCTCGGACGAAAGGTCCCCCGGATAAAAAGTCTCCGGACAAAAGGTCCCACTTAATAAGACGTGCTTGATTTTCATAATCTATTAAGTGGTGGTTTTGAATTTCGGAATTGTTGTTTCCTGGACTGTGGAGTTCTTTATTGCTAGGGAAATAGCTGGCAGTCGGAGACGAGCGATGATTTCCCACAGTAGCAATAAAGAACGAGACATTCCAGAAGATAAATTTCCATAGGTAATCCAAACCAATACGAAATAGATTTAGATAGAAAATGGCAATTTATGATCACGTCAGTGACATTTAAAAATACCTATTAAAATTCATAATTATACTCATATATTGTGGAGCAATTGCATTACAAGAATTGAATCAAGTGCACCAACTAGAAGCACAAAGGAATTCTTACAGCTATAAGAAAAGCACGGTGCTTTTCTTGCTGATACGTAATTGTTTTTGTTTTTCGCACGGAGTTTTCAAAAATTTGACATAAAACATGACGTTTCTCTATAATTAATTCAGCTAATTCTTCAACTAAAGATCATTCGTACATAACTCTTGTAGGGTAAGATTTTCATTTTTCAAATTCGCATTGGATGCTAGAAGGCAATTAACTCGAACAAATTTTTTAGAAAAGAACCCTTGTGCTACTTATGTATATCAGAAACTTAAATTACACAAAATAAATTTGATTGACATTTAAAGACATACAAAGCACTGTAGTAATACAAAAAAGGCTATCTTTATACAACTTCTTGTAAATCGGCTTGCAGATAAGTAATGCCCCTTTAACGAATCCCTTTTAACGACCTGAAGATTACAATATTATATAATCTCTACTAGAATATTTGAAGTAGTTAGTGGAATTCTAGGAATTTTAACCATTATCATTCTTATTGGTTCTTCTCCTATTTCTTCTAAAATTTGGAAATCAGTAGTCTTAAGGCGTTCATCTAGTGAGAAGGGCCTGTCAAATAATCTATAGAAGGAAAGCTTTTTCAGTGCGATCAGTGTTTATTAGTGTCTATTTATTTGTTATATCAGCAGTATGGAAGTAATTAACTCTAAGAAAGGAAATATGAAATTATGTTTCAACGGGTACATGTACACAGTACAAAGAAAGTGCGTGGCCAAAATTAGTTGGAAATGTAGTAAGAAAAATTCTCTCAAGTGCAAAGGAATTCTTACCACCGATTTATTCAACAATAACCCCCAGGTATGTATAACAATACAATCACAATATAGTCCACACATGGAGGTCACGAATGTTGTTCTTATTTTAAAAATAGTTAATATTATAATAAAGGTAATCCTAATTAAAACATATGTAAGTAGGGGGTGCAGGAAAAAACCCCCGACGAGAATAAACTAAAAAAGAAACAACAGTGAAGAAAATCTGTACTCAAATCTAAGTTTGTAATAAATATTGGAAATTATTTAAGTTTTCAGACAAATTCATGGGATGTTTTAATAGGGGCTCTTTTCTAGTGTTCTTTCTTCTTATTTTAGCCCGGAGTTTTACTTCCTGGGATTTTTTTTCCGGGGTTTTTTCCGGTTTCTTTTCCTAGATTCATAAGTAGGTACTTATTCTTATTCAGGTCAAGATTGGGACTAAATTTTGTATTCAGAAAGTGAAAGTAAGTAAAGAAATTTGAATAAAAAGATGGGTAATCTTTTCAGGGTTGGTTGGTTTTTTCGGAGGAATTTTCTTAGATACAAATTATCCAAAAATTTGGAGCTTAAGAGAATATGGTGGATAACATTAATTGTATTTTAGATGAGAAATATCCACAACCACCCAGCTGATGCGGAGGGAATTAATGTAACAAAAGCGGTCGCAAATATGAAAGTACGCGCTAAAGACATTTTAGCGAATCCTTTGCAAATTTATGCAGAATCCGTGTCTTTACTGAATAACAATACACGTTCTCGCATGCTCGCCGAGGAATCCGCCAAAAGAACAATTAGAAGAGTGCGTGCCGGTGATGTTCCTCCCACTCCAGTCAGTTTAAGGGACGTTTTAATTGAGAGTAAGTTTTCCAATTGAATTTAGTCTACGTTCTGCTAAAGCATTAAAATCAAAAATGTTGATACTATGGCGGAGCTTTGATGGTATAACATATATTTTTACTTTTTAGATGAATGGTGTACAACTGGAGGTGTATACCCAGAAAACTTTTTGCTGCATGACAACGGACCTGATATAGACCAACGCATAGTTATATTTGCTACCAACAATTTTTTAAGACACCTAACATCAGCTGAATCATGGTACATGGATGGGAACTTTAAGTTGGCTCCTTCTCAGTTTATGCAACTGTATGTAGTCCGCGTACCAATGAATGGCATCTTTATAACTGCAGCTTACTGTTTGTTGCAAAGGAAAACGCAAGAAACGTATGAATACATGCTGCAGATAATTATGCAAAAGTGTGAACAGCTAGAATTGTATCCCGATCCCATTACGATTCATATGGATTTTGAGAAAGCGGCCATGCAAGCAGTTAAGCATGTTTTAGGTGAGCATGTTATAATTCGTGGATGCTTTTATCATCTTACACAAAGTACATACCGCAAAGTTCAAGAGCTAGGTTTGGCAGTCACTTATAGAGAAAATGAGGAATTCAATTTATTTTGTGGAATGCTAGATGGACTGGCTTTCTTACCGCTGCATAATGTTTCACAGGGCATGACGCATTTGAAAAATATTGCTCCTGAATACGGAAGGGAGCTGGTAGATTATTTCGACAATACATATGTTACCGGTAACTTCCGCAGAATAGGTAATCCTAACGCTTATGGACTAGTTAGATTAAGAAACATTCCGCCCATGTTCCCCCCTGAAACGTGGAACGTTCGTGACACTACTATTTTAACGGAGATCGCACAAACAATCAATGCGAAGGATGGAATAATCGTTTTTCAAATTTAGTGGGTCATAATCACCCTTCCATTTGGGTTTTAATTCGTAAAATGCGATTGGAACTAGCTTCTGACATTACAAAATTAGAACAACACCGGTTAGCCAATTTGCCAAAAAAAAAGAACATTTACAACTTACGAACGAATGCAAAATAAATTGAAACGTCTTTGCGACGAACATTCGGAAGGAACTAGAAATTTGGAGGATTTTTTAAGAAGTGTCGGTCACACAATTCGATTCCGCGACAATTAAATCGACTTTTTATTTACTCCGCCATAAGAGAATAAGATTTACATATTTTTGTGCAATTGCTTAGATTAATTTGATGTATATTATTAACCATTAATGTTTACTGTTTAGGTATAGGCACTGTATTAACATTTAGATATTATAATAAAATTTTACAACAAATATGGTTATCAATTACTTCAAATTTTTATTTTTCATTTTTTCGACCCTCCTTTTGGGATCGAAAGTTGACAATTGTTTCTTGCCGACGAACAAAGTAATTTTGTCTCCCGCTTTTATTGTTTTTTCCTTGGATACGTTTTGGATACCAGGATGGGTACCAAAGGCATCTTAGTTGCAAAGTCGATTTTTAATTTAATTTTAAAATGAAAGAATTTTGATAAATATCTTAGGTCGACGAAAAAAATTATAATTATGTGAAACTCACTCAGGAATAAAGTGTCTTTTTGTCCCTTGTAACGGCACCCTCGTAATAACAATATCACTTTCTTTCCTTGTAACAAAAAATCAACGACTTATTGCGGGGGACCTTATGTCAGGGGACCTTTTGTCTGGGGGACCTTTTGTCCGGGGTTCTTTTATCCGGGTCCTTTCGTCCGGGTACCTTTTGTCCGGGGACCTTTCGTCCGGGAATCTCCAAAAATATCCACTTAACTGCAATATATGCAAAATTAAATTGGTGTTAAATAACTCCAATTAATGTGATTCGCCTAGATACGGAAGCATTTTTGCATTACTTTGAGTATAACAAATATGCTTTTTGAATCTAGGTAAATTAGCCCCCGGAAAATTAGACCCCGAAAGTTTGGCAACCGTAAATTAGTCCCCGGAAAATTGGCCCCCAGTAAATTTAGCCCCCGGAAAGTTGGCCCCACGCCATTAGCTTTTATGTACCATTATGCGTTATATTGAAGATTCGTCGGGTCAAAAGTAAAAAGTGATTGATTAATTTGAATTGTTTTATTCTTCTTCTTATTTTAATGCATAGTAATTTAATATCAAAAATGTAAAGCACGAAGTTTTTCAGAATTGATACTGTAGGTACGGTAAACCTTTTATCCGGTGGAACGGCTCCGGTTAACCCCCTCCCCCCCCCTTGATCCGTCACTGCTGCGCGGTTAGGTACGTTCGTGTGCGTGTTTGTAAACACGAAATGATGAATATTTGTATAGTAAATCAATAAGAGATTAAAGTACCCACGTTTGAATATCCTACACGCCACTTTTCTTAACTTTCTATTCGAATATTGTCAGTCACAAGTAAGTGTAATTTTTTCGGCGATATGACCACGTTCGGCGATGTGATCACAGAAATTTTTCGGCGATAAGAACACTTTCGGCGATGTGATCACAGGATATTTTCGGCGATATGACCACGTTCGGCGATGTGATCACAAGACTATTTCGGCGTTCTAACCCCGTTCGGCGATGTGAACAATTCCTAATTGTTCCGCATCGTATGGCATTTCTTGCTTCACACTTTTCGGCGTTCTGATCACGTTCGGCGAAATGATCATTGTCATGCATTCGGCGATGTGAACGCTTTCGGCGATTTGAATATTCAAAATATCGTTTCGGCGATCTGAAAATTCGGCGATGTGACCAGGACCCTTTAATGGTACACTATGTATTTTTAGACTGATTCTATTGCATGACATTTTCTCTTAAAAAACTGGAATGTATCTAGCGCTCCCAAGTTAATAATATACGAGATAGTTGCTTTTGAAATAACGTATGTAAGAATTAGTAATGATTTCTCACTAATTATTAATTTTAGTCCCACATTTGTATTAAGTATAGTTGTTCTTCGGTAATTACCCTCTTGAGCTTGCTGTGCTATATTTCCACAACTTCCTATTTTTCCAGTCTCCTTCCTTCAAATCTTTTTCTGTCACTGTATTTTTTATTGAAGTTTGACAATAGAATACTGGTCGACATCTTTTTCTTTTGCCTTTCGAGTACCATTCAATTAAACCGTCGGCTCCCCTGGGTTAGTGCGCCACGTCACTACCTCAAACAGGGTTAAAGTGGCAGCAGGGTGCGGAACCGAGTATTCGGATATCCCCGCAATCATTTCCCATACGCAATTTATTTATTTTACTTTCCTTGGCCATCTGTGTTCTAGCATACGTCTGACATGTCCCTAATAGTCAATACTCCGCTTAAAAAATATGCAACCGTATACAATCTGTACATACGTAGAAAGAAGAAGAAAAAAGAAGCTTTGCAATGATACCCAACATAACTGACGTTTTCATTTAAACTAGCAAAATGTGAATCATGAAAATAATTATGCCTTAAAAAACCTCTATAATTTCCTCTAACTTCCTATAAAATTTCAAGATTATCTTCTACGGTTTTTACAATACAGATTTAATGAAATACAGTTAAACGACCCTGTAGATATGCTTACCGGTAAGAGAATTCCGAATACCCAATTCGGTGTATTAAACAGTTTAAAAAAGAATGGATACATCTGAAGTTATTGGGATATATCCGTATAAGGAAATCGGAACAAGTAAACAACTGAAATCTATTTAACACCAGCAACAGTAATTGAAACGTACATATCTCTACGTGAAAAACGCGTGGAGGTAAGTTTTGCACAAAAGTATAATAATTATAAATCCATTAATTGATACTTACATTACCATCGACTACTTGCATTAGGTGATGTAAATAACTATAGTAATTTATCACTTTTTCCACGTAGTTTTCACTACTATTACCGCTGTTATAACATGCACCTAATACAGATTTCCACTTTCATACTGACGCAGTTAAAGAAATTATATTATATAGTAAAGTTACAATAAAACAGAACTTACAGAACTTGTATCCTGTGCTTCTCTGTCACATCACTGTTTCTCGAAGAGAACCACTACCAATTCTATTGACCTTCACATTGAAAATCGCTAATTAGGTCTCGATACACTCTGGCTGCACAGTCCTTTTGAGGTTATCACACACCAAATGGGACTAAAAGTGGTAATGCAGAACGTTTTAAATCGTACGTGTAGCAAGTTGAATCTATTATCGTAACATAAAACGTGCATTAAACTTTCTAGCCAACAATATGTATTTAAATTGTGTTCCAAATGTATCGTCTCGCTCGATTGTTGGTCGAAAACAGACGAAAATTTTGTTCTTTCTGTGAATACAAGAATTCTGCAAGAAGTAGGTTCCTCTCTAACGAAGGCAACGTAATCGGGAACAAGTTTCGTATTCATAACTGTACATCATGATCACTGGCACCTCCTGGCCGCGGTGGGGCAACAAGCGATTACTAGATTACAAATTGAAAGAGAAATCGGTTTGCCACAAAAGCAAGTCGTCTTTAAATCTATACCAGAAATAATTATTATTTTAGATTTTTTTACAATATAAATGATTATCATTTCAGGGCAAAATTTCGTTGTAAAAACTTAATAAGAACAATTGAAATTTAATATATAGAATAAAAACGCTTTTATTGAAATTAGTACAACAAATAATTAAAAATAAATGAATTGACTAAATAATTAGAACCAAATAAAATAATTACGGAGCAGGGATAATAATGAACGGTTCAATTAATGCTTTTGTGCAAATGGTTCCACTGACTTCCCATAATATTCAGTTAAATAGTGAAGCTGTTCACATAAACTAGCGTAACCTGTAGGCTACGCACCACCCTTTGAATACTAACTTTTTTAAATACAAACAATAATCTGTGTGAAGATGCAAGATATATATGTAAAAAGTCAGCACTTTCTCAAATAAACAAAAACATGGATATCGGCAGATGGGACCCTGAGAGGCCAGTAGAAAGGTTGACAGTTCATTCTTTTCCCACAACGAACATTATTTATAATAATGACACTTTCTAAAGGCTGAAGAGTTAGACATTGAAAAAATAATTGCATTACAATATCAAGTTCAAAGTTGTATGATTCAGACGAAAATTTGGAATTGAAAGTCTGAACGTACTTAAACCGTTTATTGCTTATATTTTAATAATTTTATAACGTTCAAGAAAAACAGTTTTCTCCTGTTTTATTTACTTAACAACCGTGTTATCTCTCTGCAACCAGTTATCCCAAAAAATAGACAAAGAATCAAATTGATATTGTACTAAATATCAATGTCAAATTTAAGTGAGGTAACCCCAATCAACAGTAAACCTATACGTTATAAACTTACCATTTTTAACGAATTCCATATAATTTCTAGCAAAGGTTCGATGTTTATTCTATGTTAAATCTATTACACTCCAATCAAATCTAAGATTCGTCGTTTTCTAAGTTTCAGTTACTGGAGCAGAGGTCCTTTTTAAAATGAACTATATGTATATGTTAAAAATGTAAGAAAACAGATTTCACAAAAATCCTCGGAATGGGACAATGCTCTTGGACAGTAAACAGTTCGACAGTTTTCTGTGTGATGACATCTCGACTTTAAACTGAAACTTTGTCTTTAAATTATTATATTACAGAAGGAAGAAAAAATGTTTCGTTGTCGAGATAAATCGGATTTCCTCTTTCGTCATAGCTCATTCAGTACTTGCTAAGATCTGATATTATTGATGTTAATTAGTATTTTTATGGGAGCGTTTTCCGAACTAAATGACACGCTTTTGTAAAGTCAAGCACTACGGAAAGTTTGAACTCGTCCTTTGCAAAAAAAATTCCGTGTTGGGAGCCATTCGAGTAGAAAATTACTGCAATGTAATGTACTATAAAATATCAATTGTTACACACACCACAATTCATAGAAAGCATATTGGACAATCTTGTGTGTTGCGTTACATAGCCCTAGATCGACTGTAGTTGTAATTGAGATAACAATAATCGAGCTTAAACCTCCAAAAATGTTCCAACACTTTTCATTCGAAAAAGTTAGTAAACTTAGGATCATTATTAAATTAGAAATATAATTTCACAGAACTGGATGCTGCGATTAGAGTCGTGGATTGTCTAAGTGAGTTATGTGGAGATGTAATTTATGTCCTTTGTGAATATACGTAACTGCTAACTATTTATGTAAACTTTTACTAGCAGTCCTAGGCTAGAGAGGTTGTCGTAGGTTAGAAATTAGCGCGATAGACTTCTACGCTGAAGGTTAGAGGCTGAATTCCCCGTACCAGGACATCGGAATTTTAACGGCCGTTCTCCCTTGCAAGGCAACCCAACGAGGTATTCTACCTAGTAAATCTTCTCTAAAGTAGTCCGTTACATTTTAAAATCCGGATTTCGGATTTTAAATTATCCGGTATCCGAATAATCCGGAATCCGCCGGATTTTTACTATCCGGATAAAATCCGTCGTGCAAATCCGTATCCGATAAACTCACTATCCGGATTCATCCGGAAAATCCGCTATTCGAATTTATCCGAAGAATCCGATATCCGGATTTATCCGAAAAATTCGATATCCGGATTTACCCTAAATAATCCGCTATCCGGTTTTTTTTTAATCCGATATTCGGATTTAGGCAAAAATCCGTTTTATGAATTTGTCTGCGTGCGTGTATTTATTAAATTAAATTAAACATTTAAGTAAATTTACATAAATACAGTCTGCATTAATCTGGCATGTAGAATTTGTATGAATATGCAGTTAATTCAAATAAAAGTTGTAGGTATATGCGTATTCCAGTAAAATCGCTGCCTATGTCTAAGTTCCTCATTTTAAACTTAATTATTCAAAATTATCGATAAATCTGTTATAAATATATTATCTGGATGTATTCGTTATATAAAGTCGCGTCGGCGCAAAATCTATAAAACGTATAATTTTAAGACAGAAAAAAATGGGTGTACAAAGCCAGCGCGCTCCTGGCAAACGAGGCTATTACCCCCCTTCCACTAAATAGTGATGGGTACGACGGAAATATTAATAAAACTTCACATAAAACATTAAAAATTTATAAGAGAACTTATTAGTTATAAGTTTCATTCTTTCAATTATTATAAAATACTAATT